>CATIWR010405663.1:0-30835 GCA_949677035.1 Omphalea diandra
TATATATATATATATATATATATATATATATATATAACACAGATGTGTGTGTGTGTGTAAAGACATACAGATATATCACATATGTGTGTGTGTGTGTGTGTGTATCTATGTATATGTTATCCCTTAGTGTTGTAGATGGGATTCAATAAGGCAATGACAAGTAATTAGAAAGAAAAACAAGGTGCAGAAATATATGAAGAATCAAGACACAAGATTTATAGAGGTTCGGCACAACTTGCCTATGTCCTCTCTTATAATATTCCCACTAGAGCCTTCATTATCTAAATAGCTTAAGGTGTTATCGACAACCTTTACAATAATAGTTTTTGGGCACTACCAAGTTGTTACAAGTAGACTTTTGTGCCACTAAAACCTTATCCCAAAGTAGTTTCCAAGTACTACCTTAAACCTTTCACAAAATATGATTAAGATCTCCTAACCAAGGGTTTCTTGAAACAAAATACAACTTTAAAGATAAGGATAACTCTCTTTCTCAAGTAATAAAAAACATTAGAGTACAATCACAAAGTATGCTTGATCTTATAGAGAGTATTGAGAGAGTATCTAAAAAACTTATTCTCCAAACTCTGTTTTAAAGATGGCACTTTCAAGCTTTAAATAATGAACTTCTCTTGGTTGCTAGACCACTCTTTGTTCACCTTTTGATTTGAAAATAGCTTTCATAATAGAATACTCACTTAATTGAATAGTTTTATGTATGTTTCTATTGAGAACGGGTCCTTTTACAGGTTGAAATAAAGAACTAGCCATTAGAAAGAAAGTTGTCACTTCATAGTATAGTTGTAGACAATCAATGCCCATTAGGAATTCTCCATGCCTGTTGTCGAGTCATCAACCATTATTGATTTGATGAAAATGGGTGGTTGTTAAGGAAAAATACAACTTCAACGGTCGTTGGTACTAACGAAATGCCCATTGGGACTAACTATTAGAGAGAAGTTTGTTTCAAAGCTTCTCCTTTAGCTTTTTCATTTATTTATAGAAGAAACTTTAATAGTCATTGGATATTCTCAATGCCTATTGGGCTTTAATATCAATCCCTGTTAAAGTGTGAATAATGCCCATTCTAGATTCTCATAAAGGTGTGAACTTGATAATCTATTTTCCAAGATCTTCAACAGTACTTTAATAGTTGTTGGTGAACTCTCAATATCTGTTAGAAATCCTTAATGCCTATTGCATTCTTAAGTGTGCCTTGTTGGAGGGTTAAAAAAACTTTAACTCAATCTACGGAGCTTTTCCAATGCTCATTGGTAAGATCCAAAGCTATTTTTGAGATCTTGAGAGTTTTGCTCAATTCAAGTCACTTGGTCCAACACTTATAGCGAAGAATGCAATGACTATTGTGAGATCAAGAATAATGCCTATTGTGAAATTGTAACACCTATTACTAAGTTCAATGTGCATAGCTCATGTGTTTGAGTTATCCAATGTCTGTTGTAATATAAGACAATGTCTATTGTGAGATCCAAAAGACTTTGTTCATTCTAAGGTGATACTTTGATGCATGTTGAGTTCTTTTAATGCTCATTGCCAGAGGCATAATGCTTATTGGATAATGACAATACTGGTTGTATTGTCAAACTTAGTTTGTTTAATCTTTACTCTTTTAATACTTAGAGTTTTGAATCATAAGTCTTTCTCTAGTCATTATAGTTCAACGAATTGATGCACTTGGAAGATTAACATAAACAACTTGGACAAAGGTTAGCTCTTAAATATGTTTATGATCATCAAAATAAGACTTGAAACCTAAAGGTTTAACATTCTCCCCCCTTTTTAATGGTGACAAATAATTTATCAAAGTCAATCAATCTTACAAAAACATAGGTGTACATCATATAAAGTGATCAATTACTAGCTCCCCCTTAAGCATATCATTTGTAAAAACTCAAATAGGTGCACATCATATAAAGTGATCAATTACTAGCTGCCCCTTAAGCATATCATTTATCAAAACTCAAATAGATGTATATCATATAGAGTGATCAATTACTAACTCCCCTTTAAACATATCATTTATCCAAACTCCTCCTATAACATAGGTTTCTCTCCCTTTGTGATTATAAAAAAAAGAATCAAACATCAATAGTAAGGGAATATAAAGCATATAGAAAGAGAATATAGACAAAGAGTTAACTTTTCATTGCAATAGTAATGTTATCCAATACATCAACTATTTTTTAAAACAAAGATAAAAAAATAAAACAAACTATGCATCATGAAGAGATGAGGTGTTAGAGGGTGAGATGGGTTTTGGCTCTAAGCATTCTTTAGACTCTTTAGGGTCATCTATTATAGCTAGTTCCTTGGAAGGAGGATCTTTGGGATCTTGATTCATCATCTCAAGTGGAACCCCTTGCTGCTCTTGAATAATTAGACTCCCTAATTGCATATTCAACCCTTCCACTATACAATTCAGTGTTTGGTTGATGTCCTTCATCTCTCTTTAAATTTTTTAAACCTTCTAGTGTAGAGAGATAGTAGAGGACTCAATTCTCCTTACTGTAGCAGTAAGGACTTCTAGTTGCTTAAGCACCTTTTGCTTAAAAAGAGTGAAGGTTGGAGCGGCTGGAGTAGGTACACTTATGCCTATTCCTTCAACTGTTGTCACATTTGCCCTGAAAGTTGCTTCAACGTCCTCATTTTCCTTTTCCTCTTGACGAGCTTCATTTTCTTCGAGTACCCTTTTAATCAACCCATTGTCTAGTCTTTGCAAGATCCCCATGCTTAGTAGCATCATCTCACAAAGGGGCTCATGGTGAGACAGCTTTTCCAGCATTATATTGGTTTCTTCAAGCTCTTTTTCAATTTAAGGGATTGCTTTTATAAACTTTGCAATCTTTGTGATGTAATGAGCCATCACAAATTCATTTGCCTTGTCCACTTGCCCATCTATTCTCTGCATCAAGAGTAGAGGGTGTATTGACCTTTTGTTTATTCTTCATACACTAGAAGTAGAAGAGATATGCTATGGTGCAGTTGTCATTTGATTGACCTCTTCTATTTATATTTCAGGTGATGAACTTGTGGGTAATCCTTAAGGCTTAACCCTTGATTCTAAAAACTTTGTTATTATTGTTGTTGTAATTATTTTTTCCATTAGTGAATGATTTCCAAAACTAGTTGACATCAACTTTGAAAGTAGTAGGAGGCTCTGAAAAACCAGAAGAGGTAGCATCAAAAAACTTAGGCAAGTCATTTGGTCTAAGAGTGCACTTCTTCCCAAATAGAATAAACTTTATTGTGCCTTCTTGAGCACATACTTCATAATCACTTCCTAACACCTCCAAGGTTGTTAAAAATTCCATTGTCTGCTCCAAATATAAGGGTTCTCTAAGATGGCAAAATAGCTCTCATCCAATCCCGACCATTAACAATTCAACTTCTTCTAATAGCCCATACCTTTGCAAGTCATTCCACTCTAAGAATCTCCCACCTCTAAGATGTCACTTCAGCAATTTTAGAGTTAATTCCTTTTCCTTTTCAATTTTTAGATGAAATTATTACACCAAAGGAGAAGTTGTGGGTATGAAAATGTGTTTTATTTCAGTGGTCTTCCCTTTCCCCTTTGAATCTTATCCACTTTTAGATTTCTTAGTTTTCTATTAGATTGTAAAGGGTTTTATAGCTATCTTCTTCTATAAGGTCGGGGGTTCTTTCTAGCTAGTTGTTTGTATCCCTTGATGGAATCTGGCTTACGTGCCATTTGATTGTGGGAATAAGTGTTTGATGCAACATAATATGTAGAAAATTATAGCAAAAATTGAAAGAGATGAGTAAAAAGCAAAGCAAAGTAAAAAGTAAAAGACTTTAGGGCTTGAGGGATTTAAATAGAAGTTCAAGAAGCTCCCCTTAAAAAAAATACGACTGTTGGGAGTGTTCAACGGCTATTATGAGTTAGGTAATGGCTATTAGACATGACCTTTAGCTTGCTCTTACAAGTGTTCTTCAGCCAATGATGGTGGCTAGTTAGCAATGACCATTGGGTGATAACAACAGTCATTGAAGATTCACAACAATCGTGGAGACCAGCAGAATCAAAATGAGGAACTCATGAGTAACATAACCGTCGTTGGAGGAAATGCAATGGTCATTGGCCATGTTTTTCATTTAAATCTCAATTTAAAACCCATATGTGTGTGTGTGTGTGTGTGTGTGTGTGTGTGTGTGTATGTGTATAAGGGGTTCGACCTGCTATCATTACCAATCGTTCAACCATTTCTAAAATAGGGTGAGAAAGTATTCAAGGCAAAAGGCTAATTACTCCCTCTCGATGGTAGTATAAGAACATTACATAAGTAACATTTAAGTAAAAAGACATGAAGTAAGATCATGGGGTCCTCGAGGATATGAGTTCCTATCGCAATCATGTCTAGAAAAAAAACTAAGCCTTTATACACTAAGGAAAATGGAAAAGGAAACATAAAACATGAACTTAAAATCTTTAGAATGTAAATATATACAACCCTTATTTCAATCAATGCTCCATCATATAGAGGAAAAAGGATCATGAAAGATAAGAAGAAAGAGAAAATAATATACTAAGTCATAGCGGGTTATGTAAGCCATCTGATGTTTTACACAGCCCATTCAACAGTCTGAACAAACCATAAATTGGTTTGTACAGCCCATCAAGGCTATATTTTGTAATTAAAAAAAGAAAGAGTTGAGGAAAAAAGGAAATAGGTACCAAGGGATTAGGATGCTTTTTTATTGTGTCTTGCCCTTGGAGGCACTAAGTTTAAATATTATCCTCCAAAAGTGTAATAGGAGTGCATAAAATTAAGTATAGGACCTGGTTCTACTTTAGATCTTTCTTATAAAGAGTTTGTGTTTTAGGTTTTTTAGGTTTTAGTAGGATTTGAGTGATAATTTTGGCAAAGTTTTCCCTAAGGTCTAGGATCTTCTTCATTTTTTCTCTAATGGTCAGGTATTTATAAAGAGGAGGTAGGTGCACTTAAGCTAAGATGCCTCAGGTTGCACCAAATGGACAAAATACATAAAGATTTTAGAATTAGAGTTTTAGGCATGCCAAATTACCAAAATGGACTTCCACATTGTTGCATAACTAAGTGTTTGAGTTCAGCAGCCATTAAGGCTCATTTGAAAGATGAAGGGTGAAGAATCTATAAAATGAATGACTCAGCTAAAATCAAATGCCTCAGTTCGAACCAAATGCTTTAGCTCAAATCGAAAGGCTCAACTTAAACTAAACAGTGTTGTCTTCTAGCAGAATTGAACGCACACACTAATAGTTGGTCATACAGCTAAGTGGGTCTATGGATTAGGCTCAACCTTAATTATAGGTTTTATTTGGGCTTGATCCAAGTTCCCATAGGCCTTGTTTCTTTTTTTTATAACCTTTTTCTTATACTATTGAGAGATAACTATAATAATTCTCATCATTGTGCTCGCATCCTAAAGACCTAAAATCTAGTGCTGACAGTTTGCCCCTACTTTATGGCTCTTAGAAAATGATATTTGAGAAATAGTTGTTGGACAAGTCACATCAAAGCATTCATCATAAATGTAAATACCAGAAAAAGGATACAAAAGGAAATGATTTCCTTAACAACTATTCAAGCAAGTACTAAGGCTTTTGGCAGCCTTCTAGCAAGTACCAAGGTTCTTGGTAGCTCTCTAATAAGTACCAAAATTCTTGACAGCCTCTAACAAGTTCCAAGGTTAGACATCTTCTTCTAGCAACCCATTAGCAAGTACTAGATTTAAATCTCTTAGCATCCCTTTAGCAAGTACTAAGGTTAAGTTTTTGCTCCCAATAGCCCTCTAGTAAGTATTAGAGTTAACCCCCTTAGCAGCCCTCTAACAAGTACAAAGCTTTTTGGTAGACCTATAAAAAGTACCAGGGTTAAACATGTTCTTCTAGCAGCTCTCTAGTAAGTAATAAAGTTGATCCCTTTAACAGACCTCTAGCAACTACTAAGCTTTTTAACAGCCTTCAAATAAGTACCAAGGTTAAATATCTTCTTTCAATAACCCTCTAGCAAGTACTAGAGTTGATCCCTTTAGTAACACTTCAACAACCTTAGCAAGTACTAGATTTGATCTTTTTAATAGCTCTCTAGCAAGTACTAAGCTTTTTGGCAACCCTATAGCAAGTACCAATGTTCTTAGTAGCCTTATAGCAAATACCAACTGTTTAGCAAGTGTCAAGCTTCTTGATAGCCCTCTAACAAGTACTAAGGTCCAATATCACCTTCTAATAGTCCTTTAGCAAGTACTAGATTTGATCTTCATAGTAGCTCTCTAACAATAGACCTTTAACAAGTACTAAACTTTTTGGTAGCTCTCTAGTAAGTACCAACGTTGAATTTAGTTTCTATTGTCTAGCCTTTGACTTGGTATTCTTGTTCTTGTCTATGCTTTCTGGCGTTGCTTTTGGTTCTTTTCATTTTTCCCTTTAGCATTTATTAAGGTAAAACTTTGTGTTCTGAAAGTCATTCAAACATATGAGATTAATATATTGGGGATAAACTTGTAATTATAGATTATCATGAGTATCATTTTGATCACTTATGGGGGGAAAAATTATTATGTGGGGTTAGAATTAGTTGAAGAGTCCTTCTGTCAACCATCAGGAGTAAGTAGAGTCCTTTTGTTAACCATTAGGAATAAGCAGAGTCCTTCTGTCAAGCATCAGGAGTAACTAGAGTCCTTCTATTAACCATTAGGAATAAGTATAGTCCTTTTGTAACCATAGGAATAAATAGAGTCCTTTTGTCAACCATCAGGAATAAGTTTCAACATTTCATAGATAATTTTGTAATCCATGCAAGGCCTCTGAAGTGTAAACTGAGTTTCCTAGCTCTTTCAAGATTTCAGGAGCATCTTGGTCTTTTGTAAAGGGTTCATCTTCTAATTTTTTCTTCATTTCAAATGGTATGGTTGTTCAAGGGAAAATTGTGCATATTTTTAACCTAACCATGTTTGGGGATAAACCATAGTTGTTTAGGGACAAATTATGTATACTTGTGACCTAACCATGTTTGGGGGAAATTGGGGATAAACCATGTTTGTGCTCATGTGTGTACTTATGACCTACCATCCAAACCCTTATTCTTGTTGCAGGAGGTCATCAATCATCAAGTTGAGGAGCTTAGAAAGACACAAAACTAATAGTCAGAGCTCTAGGCTCGGAGGGAGCAAATACAACTGCGAGCACCAAATGAGTCAAAGGATTATATGGGCAGCTCTGAGGAGGTAGACGATGATTGAGTATGCCAATGTTACCCCTCCTTTGCTTAGACTTTAGGATCTTTCTTCTTTCCATTTTAAGACTGTTTAATGCTTTGGGACCATAAAATGCCTATTGGGCCAATTTTAAACCCATTTTGGATATTATCTTTGGACATTTAGGAACTTAGGGTATTCTTTAAGGTGGATAATGCCTTCATCCTATAAAATCTTAACTCTTTTATTAGAAATGAATGTCTATTTCTTATGATTTTGATGAACAAATGCATAGACCTTATCTTCCTATGTATGTTCATTCTTTGTCGAATTGGTATGGGCTGACTTGAATAACCAAACCACAAGAAGAATGTTGCTTGTACATTTTTATGCTTTCCCTAATGGGTGTGAGCTAGGTTGAATGATCGAACAAGAAGGAGAATGTTGTTGTAAAATTTGCAGGACAACTATATGTAAAGATCAGTAAATTGAGCTATACAACTAATTTTGACTGTGTATAATTGTCCAATGCCATTCACCGTCTCTCTCCTATAAATACCCTTTCTAAACTCTCACACCCTGTATACCATTTTTCCACCATTCTTAAGATGGCTAAAGCCTTTTAAAAATATCTCTGATCTCAAAATTGGTTCGAGCTGCCTTGGGTAGGTTTTAAAACCTTTTAATATCTCTTATCCATTTGGTTTAACACTAATTTTCTTCATGTGGCTTGTGAATTTTAGTATCCCACCACCCATCCTTTCATTTTAGATAAACTGAGATTTGTCTTCTAATAGAGAAATTTGGTGCCATTCTTGACTATCAGATCATATGTGCTAACTAGATCACACTATTGCACTTGAGTTATCCATATACTTGAAAAATGATAAAGTTATTCCACTTGTAATGTGACAAGGTACCCATGTACAACCTGGGTGAAGAGAAGATCCTCACATCCCTTTTTCTTACTCTTCAATCTTTTAGAGATCATGCCAAGGTAGCGTAAGCCTGCATTCTAGTGGCTATTTTGATGAGAGAATTTTTGTTGCATAGGGACGAGAAAGAGATAGACTTATGAATTATACCTCTTATCAAACAAATTAAGTTGGGGAGGACATTGGTCCCAATAATTCTTAGTGAAACCATTATGGTTTGGATAGAGTGTTGCTTACCATTAGTTTCTCTAGAAGTCCATTATTGCTCCAGGTATAAATTTCTTTACAGCCTTCTCATTATATTATTTTTTTTTCTAATTTTTTTATCATTATTATTATTATTATTATTATTATTATTATTATTATTATTATTATTATTATTATTATTATTATTATTATTATTATTATTGTACTGCTCTAACTTTTGTCTAGACTGCCCTTATAAATTTTCAATCTAGTGAGCTATTCATTTTTGCTTATGCCACCCTTTCAGGTTTTCAACCCAATGAGCTTTTATTTTTTCTCTCCTTTTCTTGGATATGTCTGCAAGAGGAATTAGGCTTGTTGAGTGCTCCCTTCATGGATGAAAGACATTATTTCTTACAGCATCACTTAAATCGTCATTTGTTAAGACCCACCTTTACCGGAACTGAATGGACTAATGGTTGTCTCATTTTGCCAAATTTGACATTTGTTAGACCTGTCCTTAGTGGAGGCTGATCAGGGTTACCCTAGAAGGTGTATGATGATCCCTACTCTATAATCTAACACTTTCTATGATCCTACTAGAGTCTATCGTTAGTTTAGGGCCCTACAAAATGCAGTAGGATTCCTTCCTACTTTCACCAGAAGACCCTTGACTCAGTGTTTCCAAGATAAAGTAGAGGCCACCTAGACTAATCCTTATATTTATCACATATTCCCTATTAAGACCTCTACCTCTAATGATGCTAATTTTAAGGCTTGAATGTGTGACAGTTATAAACATAGGTATGATTTCATCAAACATTCGCAACAATAATGAACATGTGGAAAGAACTTCTTACATTTCATTAGTCTAAAGAAACATTTGACAAATATGTCTTTTATTATGCAAATGTATTTTCTTTTGGTATTATGCTTAGCATGAATCATTACAATTTTCACATCACATATTAATTAAATACATGTTCACTATTTCTAATGATGGCATATTGTCTTGTTCAATACTTCTGAAATGTTGACTTTCTACTCTTCATCTTTGCCTCTGCTATCCCTTGCTTTAAGTGGTAGGTTTCCCTTTTGAGTTTTTGACTTAGCAGACTTTCTTCTTTGCCCCTTTTTTCTCCTCTTTTTTCTTTTCTTATGCCTTAATTTTACCTAAGTCAACTTTTAGATTTTTTACTTAGCAAGCTTATTTACTTTTCTCACATCCTTACACGAAGTACTTCTTTAGTCTATCCAAATCTACAAGCTCAGAGAATTCATTTTAATCCATGTTTGATGACTATATGACACCACCTAAACATATCTCCTTAGCCATATAGAGACCTTCCCTATTTTGCTTGAATTTTCCTCGAGGATCTTGCACTTGGGGTCAGATTTAAATCACCAACTCTTATTATGCTTGTACTAACTATGTTATTGAAAGTGTGTGCCATCCTAGCTTAGTACAACTGAATGTGGTAGAGAGCCTTCAACCTATTCTCATCTAATAAAGCCAACTATTTTAACTATTCACCCATTAGTACTCAAAAATTCTTGACTGAACTAATACATGTAGAGACTTCATCTTTATCTCTATCAATAGTATTGACATCATTCCATATACCAAAGAGTATAACATCATTCATGTTGATGTTTTAATTATGGTTTGATATCTCAACAATGCAAAAGGTAATTTCTTTGACCAATCCTTATAAGTTTCCACCATTTTGGCAAATATGTTTTAACATTCTTGTTAGCCACCTCAACTGCCTCATTAGCTGGTAAGGTGACGACTTGTGACGGGTCATTCTATACTTTTCTAAGGTTATCTTGACCTTAGCTTGGATGTGAACACCATTGTCTATCAGATTGTGGTGTGGCACGCCGTAACAACAAATGAGATTCTTTTTTATAAACCAAGCCATTTGTTTGCCCCTAGTTTGCTGAAAGATTCAACTTCTACCCATTTCAAAATGTAATCCACTATTACTATAATGTACTTATGCCCCCTTGCAAAGGTTAGCCTAATCTATCAAATCACACTAATACCCTAGGCTGCAAATGGCCAAGGCAAAGTTAAATTCTGCAAATCCATTGAAGCTAAGTGGTTAAGGCTACAATATACCTAGCATTTGTGATAATTTCTAGTAATTCAAACATAATCTTGTTTTATAGTTGTCCAATAATAATCCATCCTCAAAATTTTCCTAGCCAAGACTTTTTATTCATATGGGGATTGTAAATCCCTATGTGTACTTCTTCCATTATCTTAATTGCTTCTTCCTTCATCAAACATTTTAAGTGGACCTTATCTAACATCAATTACACCATGCCATCATAAACTATGAATTATGATGCTAACCTTTGAATTATGTCTCTATCTTTCTTTTATGGTTCCCTTAAGGTACTCCCCTCCTTTTAAATATCTCTACACGTCATAATACATAGACAATTCTCTACTGACACTTGCATCACCTTATTATTAACATAACATGGTGTTGTGAACTAAAGTATGATCAACGACTTCATTGGCATTTTCTCTGGTCCATCCCAAACAAAAAAACAAGGTGGTTAAGGCATTAGGCATTGCATTCTCTTCTTAAGGAAGGTAATGAAATATGATCCTTTAGAAATTCTAAGTCAATCTCTTCAAGTGCTCCAAATATGGGTTTAGACAGTTTTCCTTCAATTCATACTTATTAACTATTTAAGAAATGACCAGCAATAAATCCTTAAATACTTTAGTCATCCTTACTTTCATCTGCATCAAAGATTCCAACCAAAATACATAAGCCTCATACTCAACCACGTTATTAGTAACCTTGAAATCTAGTTTCTTGGCCATAAGGAATACTTCCCCTTTTAGTGACACCAAGATTATCCCAACACTAGCCCTTTTGTTGTTCACTGCTTTGTCAAAGTACATTTTCCATCCCTAAAGCTCTATTGCTCCTAATCCTTCATTTGGGAATTAAGGAGGTTCGAATCTTTCTTCCACTAACAGTTGTTAGGCCAAATATTTTGCAGCTACTCAGCCCTTAATTAGCTTTTTTATGGTGTATTTGATGTTGAACTCCATCAAAAGTATCAGCCACTTTGCCAATTTGCCAATCAATGAAGGAGCTTCATATAGATACTTCATCAGATCAAGCTTTTTAACCACCTAAACTAAATATGACTAGAAATAATGCCTCAACTTCTTCATAGCCCATACCAATGTCAGACATATTTTCTCTATTTGATTATACTTTTCCTCATAAGGAAGCAATTTCTTGTTGAGGTGATACACAACATGCTCATTCCTTAACTTATCTTTTTGTGCCAACATCGCCCCACAAAATTCTCTTCTATTACCAAATGCAAAATCAATGGTTTTTTTTTATTTTAAGTGCTTTAGTATTGGTGGGTTGGCAAGATATTCTTTTCGCTTCTCGAAGGCCCTCCAAAACTACTCATTCCAAATCATTGATTGATCCTTTCTCAATAATTTAAAAATAGGCTTGCAAATAAGAGAAAGTTAAGTTATGAACCTACTAATGCACTGGAGATGACATAGGAATCCCTGAACTTCCTTCTCTCTATTTTTTGTGCAAGCATATCATGAATGGCCTTTACCTTGTCTGAATTTGCTTTCATACCTTTCTCACTTACCACATGTCCCAACAGTTTATCATATGAACCTAAACACACACTTCCTAGGATTCAACCTCAAGTTATACTAGTCAACTCTCTTTAAAAACTTTTTCAAGGCATCAAAATGTCCTTCATTTATCTTAGTTTCAGCATCATGTTATCCATATATACCTCTATTTCTTTGTAGATCAAGTCATGAAATATAGCAGTTGTTATCCACTAGTAAGTTGCTTTCGCATATTTCAATCCAAATGGCATTACCTTGTAGTAATACGTCACCCATGTTCCTTTCTTCATCATACCTATTCACTCTATTTCTTTCTTCCTTGCCTCTTTTCTACATTTTCCTTTTATTCTCTTTCTTAAGATTTCACTCATAATGGTGGTGACAAAAAACTTTTAGGGAAAGAGTTCTCACGAACTTGGCCTATGAAGTGGCTTCTTTGCATTCCTTCTGTTTAAACACCTTACACCCTTTATGATGTTTATACTTTGTTTTTATATATATTTTTTCCTTTTTCTCTCTCTCTCTCTCTCTCTCTCTCTCTTACCAAACATTCTATTATGCCACCAAACATACCAATAACCACATTTGGAATAAATAAGTAGGAATATCAAATTAAAAGAATAAACATCCATTAAAATAACCAAACTATGCAAATATCTAAAGCCAAAATAGAGCAAGTTGAGCTAAGAAAAAAAAATGAAATTTTAAATCATACCATCTGCCAAGTTACCATGATTCCTTCTCTAATTTTAACAGCCTTTCATTCTCAAAAAGGTCCTGGATAGTGTTCTTCAAGCACTAACATTGACTAGTGTAATGTCCTATTATCTAAAGAGGGATACACTTAGAAGGTAAGTGATACTTATGTAGCTTTGGCTCTATATATGGTGTAAACCCTTCTTTCTTCAACTTTAGTTCCATATGTTGATTGGGCCTTTAACATTGAAGTCTTCTTCCTTTCACATATCAATTTTCCAGTGAACGTCTTAGAATTTCTCGATTTTGTGCTCGAACGAGTGAAATCTTGCTTACAACTCCATCCTTTTATCATCATCGAGGGATCAAGAGGATAAGGGTCTTTACATTGGTAATTACCACTAAACATGGTACATCTTTAGATTAATGAGGGATCCTCAAGGCCTTATGCAAATTCAAAGCCTTAAGTCCAAATGGTGATATTGAGAGACCAAAATGGGATAATACATTCATATTGTCTCTATTAAATGTGAAGTTGCCACTCGACTTTGGCTAGGACAAGAATTCAATGAAGGCAAAATTTAGACCTAATATAAGTCGATTAAAAGGCCCATTTCATCTTTGCCCCATCAGAGATTGAGTTTAAAAATTGGGTATGGCTTGGGGAAAAGGTTAGGCACCAGTAAGCCACCCAGATATTAGGATTCGACCTTTGGGCATCTTGGGTTCACATTTAATATTTTAGCCAAGTAATTAATTAGTCTAATTAACATCCTTAAGCATACATTTAAGTGTGATCCACTTAAATAACTCAAACCATCAACAAAAGGGGTACTGGATTGTGCATCATAACAAAAGGGGTTTCACGTATCTCAACATCCACACATACATAATCATCCATAATAGGGGAGGGCATCATGTGACATGGCAAAGGGTTTTAGCATGTGTTATCCATTCACACACATAATCATATAATCTTTATGAGATAGTGGTTACCAAGTTCATGGTCCAATTCCAACTAATCACACCTACACCCAAATGAAGAAATAAGTTGGTAATGAGTCAATATGAGAAACAAACAAGGAAAGTTTGAAGGAAATAAGAAAAGGCAAGCAAAAGCTATAGTGATCATCTTATTATATCTCCCAAAGTCAAGGTAACTTAGCATACATTCTAAGTCCATGATAACACATTCCGTATCATAAATCAAAATATAACAGAATATAACATAATCAAAATACATAAATCATGAATTGTTGGACACCATGAATATGAGATATATGACACTTTAGAGGACATCATATAGCTTAAGAAAATAACCATTATAAAAGAGAGATCCTAAGGTTGATAAACCCTCATTCTCATTGCTCATAAAGAGTCTGGGCATCCAAAAGCATCACTAACCATGAAGAAGGTTAGAATGCAAATCAAAGAAAAATGGTAATAGTTAAGATCCTATTCACAAGTTTCCAACACAAATAAAACCATGCAAATGAGGGCTCTCAAGGTCATTAGAACCTCAAGTTCCTCATTTGGTCACTATCCTAAAATGATCAAAATAGAAATGAAATCATTATTGAATCAACATTAGAAAATAAGAATATTAAAATGGATGGAACCATGAAAACCTTGCAAACTTATCAAGACTCGATTTTGAAGTGAATAGGGGTCCTTGGCTATCTAGCCTTACCTTATTCTTCCACTGGGGTGAAGGAAAAATATAAAAGAATACCTCGTATTGACATAAATCTAAATAAAAAGAAAGGAGTTTACACATGACTGTGCCCAGGAAACCAGGGCTATATAACCCATTATTGGGGTTATACAGCCTATTATTAGGGCTATACAGCCTAAAATGTTAGGTCGTATAGCCTATATAAATGTTGTACAGCCCCCAAATCCTAGGTTTTTCAAAACAAAAAGAAGATGAGGAAAAGGAAGAATAAAAGGAAAAATGGGGGGTCTGGGATGCCTTTGCATGTTTCAATGCCCTCAGAGGCTTATAAGGTGTTCTATATCCTCTAAAATGCTTACAAAATGTTCAAAAGTGAAGAGGAAGACCTAGTTCAGCCTTGGAATGAGTTGGAGTCTTAGGGTTTTTATGTTAAGTATGAGTTGAGAAGTAAATTCAGTAAAGTATCCTTAGGGTTTCTAAGCCTCTCTCTTTCTCTTCAAATGAGGGGGTATTTATAAGTGTTAAGTGAGTGCACAATGCCAGAAATAGTTATAGTTGCATCATGGATATATCCAATCACAAAGAGGAAGATGAATGTAATGGAATCAAGGTTTACATGTGGGCTACGTAGACAAGAAAAGATTGTACATCCATCTGTCAGAGCTATACAACCCAAGGGTTTATGGAGAGACCATTTCCAAAAGATTCTCAGATTTAAGGTTTTAGAGTGGGCTATAGAGCCTTGTGCATGGTTGTATAGCCCTAGTTTATAAGCTATATATCCCTAATAGGTTGTATAGCCCATCAAGCCTAGCAAGTAGCTTTAGGCTTACCTTAGCCTTGGTCTTAGGCTTTTCGAAGGTTTCCTAGGACCTTTCCTTTCTTTCTTTGGCAGTTCTCTTTACATTTTGGGGATAAGTTTAGTGATTTTCATTATCGGGCTTTTGTATCTAGAGATCTAAAATTTGATGCTTACACTTCCCAAAATTAGTGCCCCCCTTTTTTTGCACCTCTTAAACTGTCATAGTCATACCTTCAGGGTTTTATTCCATAATGTTCAAGTACCATCAATACTTGCTCCTTAAAATCCTTGAAAGCCTTAATTAAAAGTCAGCTTGGAGAAATGAACTCTTCCTTATGCTCTTAGTTTAAGTGGCCATCAAGTGTTATGAGATTGAGTGTCGTCCTTGCATAAATAAGGCCCTAAATTTTATAATGAAGCCTTTAGCACTCATCTATGTGATGACTGGTACCTTGGTGGTAAGCGTAGAAGGTGTTGACATTATAGCTCCTCAACAAGGGGGTTTAGTGGAGGTCTAGGGGCTAGAAGATGCAGAATCTCATTCTCTTAGAGCCTTTCAAAGGCATTAGATAGTTTCAAAGGCATTAGATAGTGATAACTCAAGTTTGCAAAATTTTTGAGAGCTCTACCCTATTGTTTACTTTTTTTTCACATTAAGGATACAATTACTTCTTATGTAGACCTTGCCTAAGATGTGCTCCTTTTTTTTTTTTTTAATGTTAGCTGAACTCTAATAAGATTTTCCATAAGCTTTTTTTAATAAGGTTCGATATAAAAGGTTGTCGATTATAGGATAATGGGAGTAATTCTTTCTGTTCTAGGCTTGGTAAAGTTTGAACTAAGAATTAGTCTAGAAAGGAGTCAAACCTTATTTTAGGTTCAATGCTAAAGCAATCAACTAGACTTACAAAGTTTAATAGCTTTCTAAAATTAATAAGATCTTAGATTTCATGCTTAAGATGCTTGCATATGTCAGTGTCGTGGCAATAAACTCAGTGAAAATCATAAAAGGTACCTAAAATAAAGCCCCTAGGAAGTGGGTTTGCTAAAGGCTTAGGATCAAGTGGTTTAAGTCTCCCTTTCATTTTTAGCTCCTAAAATATCTTAAACAATGGTTGGTTCATGGTAATCAAAGGCCTAACACTTTCAAACTTTCTTACAAGCGCATCCTCATTAGCTTTGAAGGTATGTAATTTCACTTTCCCATTAGTTGGCTTTTCTAATATTAATCCATTCATCAAGATCTGTCTGACCATCTCTCTCATATTCTTGTCCATGTATTAATGTATTGCCAATCCTACCTCAGCCTTTCTCATGTTCTTAATCCTTTTCTCAAGTTCTTGTAGTTTCAACTCTCCCATCTTGGCTAACTTTTGTGGTGCCTATAAGTTGTCTTGCCTCCTTTATAAGTTCTCAGAATTCAAGGTAATAAATCATATGATAATTTATAGTGGCAAACAAATGAATGTATGCATGAATGAATGACAATGATACATAAATAAAGAAAAAACACATTGCCTTCCAACCTTATTTCTCCCACACATGTAGGCATATAGACTCTTTCTTAGTATGATCTTATTCTTTCACCAACGTAGGATAGATAAAATAGGCAGTCGCTTTAGACCAAGTAGGGTTGAAGTACTAAAAAAACACATGTACATAGAAAATTTAAGAGGTAATAAAGAAGAAAGTCACATGCAGGAGAACTATTTGTATTGATAAAGAAGACATAAAAGTGAGTGAAAAATCCCTTTTTCAAAGAAGGTAAGGGATATATACAAGTATTTACATAAGGGATAATTAAATCAAAGGGGAATGGGGTAACATCATATTTACATAGGAGGTTCTAGTCATGTTTATTAAAGACCTCAACCCTTCTTTTTTGAATAAGAAATGCAAACAAGAGGGGTGCCTATTTTAAGGTACTTTTAGCTCCTATAGATCGCCTAAAGGTCTAAATGTTGCTGATGTAGATGGCTTTTATAAGAGTGTGTGCCTCCCATTTGATATCCACGAAGGCACTAGGTTCATAAGTGACAGACCTTCCTCACCATCTTCTAAGCTCGAATGGAGCTTAAGTCTTAAGTTTGGAAAGTTCTTTTGTCATTTAATAGGGAAGACCTAGTGCACACGGTGAAGTATAAAGGCTACATGAATCCAATGGGACTAAGTAATAACAAAGTCATATTGTAAAATGTGAACTAAGGATTAAACATAAAGTAAATTCAGAGTCCCTAATGAAGTCGCCACTATGAGCACCAGAGTGATTTTTGAGATTACACTCGAATAAGTTGAATCTTGCTTGTGACTCCTACCTTTGATCGATCAATGGGGGATTGAAAGCATGGGGTCATACATTGGTAATAACTCCAATTCATGGTACATGAATTGGATCAATGAGGGATCCTTTAGGCCTCACACAAGATAAAAGCCCATTTCCAAAGTGGTGGTCAACAGGGGACAAAGACAGGATAATACATTAGTATCTTCCCTTATTAAAATGTGAAGTCATCACCCGACTTTGGTCGGGACAAGAATTTGGGCAAGAAAAATTTTGAGCCTACCTAAGTCATTTAAAAGGCATAATTCATTTTCACCCCATCAAAGATTGAGTTTGGGAATTGTGTACAGCTTTGAGAAGAGGTTAGACACCTTCAAACCACCCAAATTTAAGGATTTGGCCTTTGGGCATTCCATTTTACCTTTGTTATTAGTTAATCCAATTATCATTCTAAACATATTTCTAGCATGTAATATCAAGCACACAATGCTACAAATATAACCATTCTCATAGGGAAAGGGGTACAACCAACTCATAAAAAGGGGGTGGTTATACACAAATAATCAACATAAACATATAAATCAAAATAACCATCCCAACTTACAATAAGAAAGTAAAAGTTTAAAAACATTGTTTGAAATCCTTAGGTTGTTGAAGCCTTTTCCAATGATACCCTTAATGAGCTTAAACATCCTAAAGATGTCATCAACTATGGATAAAATCAAGACACCAAGATGAAAGAAAATGGACATTGTATACCATTCAGTCCGACTCTCATAGAAGAAAACAAAGTGATCAAGCCTGAGGGCTAGTCACTCCCTCCAAGGAATTCGACTTGTGAACATTACCAATTATTTGACCATCTCTAAAGTAGGGAGAGAAAGAGTTCAAGCTAAAAGGTTCGTCACTCCGTCTCAGGGGTTTGACCCATGAACATTGTTAGCCATTCAGTCATCTTTAAAATAGGGAGAAAAAGTGTTCAAGCTAAAGTGCTAGTCATTCCCTCTCAATGGCAGTATGAGAACATTAAAAAAATAACATGTAAGCAAAAAGACACGAAGTAAGATCATGGGGTCTTCGAAGATATGAGTTCCCTATCCCAATCATGTCTTAAAAAAAATTAAGCCTTTTTACACTAAGGAAAATGGAAAAGGAAACATTAAACATGAACTTAAAATCTTTAGAATGTAAATATATACAACCCTTCCTTCAATCATTGCTTCATCAATGGAGGAAAAGGGATCATGAGAGTTGAGAAGAAGGAGATTCCAAGTCTTAGTAGGTTGTGCAAACCAATCAATGGTTTGCATACCCCGTTCGGTTGTCTACACAAACCAACAAACCAGTTTGTATAGCCCATCAGGTATGGATTTTGCAATTTGAAGAAAAGAAAGAAAGGGGGGGAAAAAGTAGGGACTAGGGGATTAGGATACTTCCTTTAATGTGTCTTGCACTTAGAGACACTAAGTTTGAATATTATCCTTCAAAAATATAATGATAATGCATAAAATTAAGTACAAGAACTCGGTTCTACCTTGGATCTTTCTTATAAAGAGTTTAGTGTTGGGTTTTTTAGGTTTTGGTAGGTGTTAAGTGATAATTTTAGCAAAGTTTTCCCTAGGATCCAAAACTTCTTCCTTTTTTTTCTAATGGTCGGATATTTATAGAGAGGAGGTGAGTGCACATGAGCTAAGGTGGCCTAAGTTACACTCTATATACTCTCATCCAAAGAAGAGGACCTAAATAGAACATGTTTGGATTTTTCATTCTTTAATGCTCTCTTTTTCCATAACTTTTTTCTAGATTCAGAAAACCCAAAATCTTTCAAAGAATGACTTTATATAAACTTTTAGATTTCAAAACCTTTTTTGAAAATTGGGATATCAATAATATTCATCTCAAAACTTTGTCGTACAACTAACTTCAAGAAAGTAATAATTATAGACAATCAAACAATATAAACAAAACTTAACAAATACACAAAGAAACAAAACACCAAAATTAAAAAATAAAAAATAAAAGAATCTCAGAAGACTTCAGCTCCTCAATGGCCTTTTTAGTAGTAGCAATAGTGATTTCCAATTGATTTGGTTCCAAATCATCAATAAAAGGAGAAAATGACACTTCTTTCAATTCAATTTTATCAAACTTACTACCATGATCAACAAAAAAACCACCTTCATTTTTATCATTTAGCTTAATATTTCTTCCATTTCTTTCATTTTATCATCATCATCATTTCTTTCATTACCTACAATTCCAACAGCGCCACCATCTCTTCAACTATTCCCATCATTATCATCATTAAGACTATAGAAACCACCTACTTCACTCTCAACTCCAGGTTCATCACCCTCAAATTTTGCACTAATCTACCTAATAAAAAATAACAAAAATAAGAATGCAAATAAAATTTATATATGCATTAGAACTAAAAATATTAAAAAAAATAATATACCTTAAGTTTTGACTTTATAAAAGTCAGATCAAAGCAAATCAAACCAAACTATTTCTTTAAATAACCTTTCATAAAACTTTGAAATTTGAACATATATTTTCTTGTTTTGTAACCACATAAGCCAACTGTTTTTACAATTTTTCTTGTTTTCTCACCACTTCATCTAACTATTTTTGCATCTTCTGCAAAACCAAATCATTTGAAGAAGACAACGAAACACTCTTAAAACTAGCTAATTCAACAAAATCATATTCAGATAAAACAAGAGATCTCTTGCCCTTGAGAACAACAATTGGATCAAATTGTTTCACAAAAAACCATCAAGATTGAGCTCAACGTTCTCCTTATCAATAGGAAAAACATTTTCCAACCTTAGTTAGAAAAAAAAACTAACATATGAACAAAATAAAAATAATTACAATACATCAAACATAAAAATAAATTAAAATTAAAATTAAATTAAACAAAAAATTACCTTTTCAGTAGATAAATTGAATACTTTCCTTTAAAGTTGATTAATATTTGGAGAATAACTTTCAGACTCATTCAACATATGAGTTATACTTCCAGTAGAAATCTACAAAACTTATGAACCACCATAAAACAACACTTATAAAACCATATTTGAAAAGCCAAAGGAAAACTAACTAATCTATAATACAAATTACTTTTCAATCTTTTAGCTTTTAATTCCATAAATTTCTTCTCCTTTCTAACAACCTACTTTTTTAAATTATCAATAGTCATCTCAAATACTTCCTTCCCCAATGATACTCATCAAACTTATCACTATCAAAAATACTTATATTACACTTATCCATAACCCTACTAGACATAGAACTAAACAAAGACGGCTTGACAAAATACAACAATGCAATCTTCAATGCATCATTGTGATCAACCTACCTTTTTGACAAAAAAAAAAAAATTCTTCAATAGCTTATTTATTCACCTTATTCACTAAACCAAAATACCTTTCTAAAGTTTCACCACCAACCCCAGGGAAATTCAACTCACTACACAAAAATTTTTAAACCAGTAATAAGAGCAAATTCATCCAAACCAAACTTAAAAATTTTTGCACCCACAAAAATCTATAACTCATAAAGGTTTGGTTGCTTCACTTCCCTACACTCGAAACTTAAAATTCTCGAACTCCGAAAAGTTACCAAACAACTCTGCCTGAACAAATTAAGTTGATTCACTATAAGATTTTCCTTTAAATTATTAATAATATCGTAATCAAAATGATTTGTGACTCTAGTAAAAAGTAATCATCAAATTTCACTTTATAATTCATACCCTACATAAACAAAAATTTTTAAAAAAAAATTAAAACACATATAAACATAAAATATAAAATAAATAAAGTACCACATAAAAATTGAAATAATCAACATAAAAAATCATAAAATAAATAAACAACAAATAAAACTAAATTCAACACCAAAAAAAAAAACTAAAAAAAATTCAAAAAATTACTTATGGAATCGCAATAAGATCATCGACAAATGAGACATTTGCAACACAATCTTCAACAAATGAACTCTTCCACTATTTTGATTTAGAAACCCTTATAGGCCCTTCATCAAAATCATTGTGTTAGCATTAGATTTTAGGACTTGGGATGTAATCTCTATGATTAAATCATAGAACCTATCCCTAAAATACAAGAAGAATTGCCAAAGAAAGAGATGAGAGGCTCTAGGATACCTTGGAGAAACCAAAGACCAAACCCAAAACCAAGCCTGAAGCTATCTACCATGCTTAATGAGTTATACAACCTTTCAAGCAGAGTTATACAACCATGCATAGGGCTGTACAACCCACCCTAAAACCTTGTCTTAAGAATCTTCAAGAACTGGTCCCCCCGTGAACCCTAAGTTTGTATAGCCCTGAAAGATGGATGTACAACCCTTTCTTTTCTATACAGCCCATATGCAAATTTGAATTTCAGAGCATTCAACTCCCTCACTGTGATTGGATACGTCCATGGTGCAACCATAACTATTTCTAGCATTGTGCACTCATCTAATACTTATAAATACCCCCTCATTTGAAGAAGGTGAGAGGCTCGAAAACCCTAAGTTTACTCTGCTGAAATCACATCTTAAGGCACTCTTGACATAGAAACCCTAAACCTTAACCCACTCTCATCACTTGCAAGGTAGAGCTAAACTAAAACTCTTCACTTTCGTGCATTCCCTAAGCAGTGTAAAGGATATTAAATACCTTGTGAGCCTTTGAAGGTACATAAACACACAAAGGCATCCAAGGCCCCTATTGTCCCCCCCACCCCTTTTTTTCTTTTTTTTTTTTTTTGTTTTTAAAAACACAAGATTTAGGGGATGTACAACCTCAATAATTGGTTGTACAACCTTTTCCTGGGCACAGTTGTATGAAATCACTTTTCTTCTTATCTAAATTTTTATTATCCAAGGTATTCTTTTATGTTTCTTCATCACTTTAGTGGTAGAATGGGGCAAGCTAGATAGCCAAGGATCCTTATTCACTTCAAAATGGAATTTTGATAGGTTTTATAAGGGTTTTCATGGTTCTTACTAACTTAATATCCATGCTTTCTAATGTAAATTCAATGATGATTTTAATTCTGTTGTTAGTCACTTTAGGGCAATGACTAAGTGAGGAACTTGGGATTGTAATGACCTTAAGAGTCTCCTTTTTATGGTTTTTCTTGTGTTAAGAAACATGTGAATAATATATTGGGTATGTAATTCCTTTTTTGATTTGCGTTCTCACCCTCCTTTATGGTTGGTAGTGCTATGGATGCCATGCTCTTTTAGAGCTACATCGCATGAGGATTCAGCAATTTTAGGATCCCTCTTATGGTTAGTTTTTGCCTTAGGCCACTCCACATTCTCTAAATGTTTTGCATTACATGTTCTCTTCTTTTCATGTTCATGATTTAAGCCTTTCAAATCTATTTGCTTATTGGATGGTTATGTGGAAATATGATATTATTGACTTAATTCACATCTAGGCAGCTTTTGCATAAGAGAGATGGTAATGTTTGTATTCATTTATAGTACTTTGAGTTCATTTGATTCATTTATACTTGCTTCATCTACTAACTTATTTTCTTTCTTTGGGTGTAAGTGTTGTTACTTGAATTGGACCATGAATTTGGTCTTGGTCATTATCACATGTTGATTATAAATGATTATATGTGTGAATGGATGATAATGCATGCCAAAAATCCTATGCCATGTCACATAACCCCCCTTCCCGAATATGGATGATTATATGTGTGTGAGTGGATGATAACGCATACAAAAAACCCTATGTCATGATGTATGATTCCCCTTTCATTTGTTGAGTGATGACTTTATTCATTAAGTTGGTTCATGCTTAGATGTATGATTAAAGGTGTTAATTGGACTAATTGACAACTTACTTAAAATATCAAAAGTTAACCAAAGATGCTCGAAGGCTGGATCCCAATATCCGGATAGTTTGGGGTTCCTAACCTCTTTCTCAAGCAGTACCCAATTTTTGAACCCAAACTCTGATGAGGTGAAGATGAAATGGGCCTTCTAATTGACTTGATTAGGTTTAAATTTTACCTTCCCTAGATTCTTGTCCTGACCAAAGTTGGGTGGCAACTCCACATTTTCTAAAAAATATATTATCCCGCACTTGGTCCACCGAGAACCATCATTTTGGACATAAGGCATTTAAGTCACACAAGGCCTAAAAGGATCCCCCTTGATCCAAACGTACACCATACTTTAGGTTCATTACTAATGTAAAGATCTTTATCCTCTTGATCCCTCAATGATTGATAAAAAGTAGGAGTCACAAGCAAGATTCCACTCATTGAAGCAAAACCATGAAATTTGAAGTGGTCACAGTGGTGACTCCACTAGGGACCTAAAATTGACTTCACGTTTAATCTCTAGTTCACTTTTAGCATTTTAAACTTATTATTGAGTACATCCATTATATCCATGTAGCCTCCACACTTCACTATGAACACTAGATGCCCTTAGATAAACCAATGGTTCTCTAAACTTAAGACCTAAGCTCCATTCAGGCTAAGGAGATTGTAAGGAGGATTCATCACTCATGAGCCATCAACTACACAAGCTTATGGGAGATTAAATGGGGGATCATGACAACTGCTTCCTAATCTTATGGAAGCCATCAACTATAACCCTTTAACCACTAGGCGCATGTAAAAGCCAATAGTACCTTAGAATAGGGTTCCCTACGTGTTTGCATTTCTTCAAAGAAGGGTGAAAGTTCTCAAAGAACATGGTTGTAAATCTATAATGTAAATATAAGTGTTACCACAACCCCCTTAATTTAATTATTTCCCATATGTAAATACTTATGTATTCTCCTTCCCGGCTATATAAATACTTTTCGTGTACATCCCTCTTTCCTCAAAGGGATTTTTTTCCTTGCTTGCACATGTTTCTTCAAGTGATATAAAGAATTCATTTTTTTAGCACTTTTATGCATATGTTCTTTCAAGACTTTAAATTTTTTCGATCCAAGGTGACCCCGCATATACTTTACCCCATAATGGTATGAGAATAAGACTTCACCTAGAAAAGGGCCACTATACCTCATGTGTGGGAGGGATAAGATTAGAAGGATCTTATGCAAAACAATTTATGTGTATCATGCATACATGCATTGATTATCTATTCATGCATCATACTGATAACCCTTGTCATGTAGCCATCATAGCTCCATCTAAACCCTAATGAAAGAAAGGGGGAAATCGACTTGCTAGAAAGAGTAAGACTCTGAGTCTAAGCCATAAACTCGATATAGTCATAAAGTCTACCATACCACAGAGGTTTGGATAAGATGATGGTTGACCTTAACCACAAGATGGAATAGAGGATTATTAAGGAAGTAAATAAGTGTGTCAATGAGATCTTAAAAAAAGGGAGACCTCTACTAATAGGATGGGCAAAGGGAAAGCACCAGTGGAAGCGCCCCAACATGTCATGATTGATCAAGATTTATTCAGGATGAAAGAGTACTATGAAAACAAGCTTGCCAAGGAAGTGGGAAGTACAACTGTCATTTTAGATAAACTCATAGAAAATGAGAATGAAAGCACTCGGTTTGATAATTTTGCCAAGCAATTGGAGAAAATACAAAAGGCCTGAGGTGTTAAAGGTTTGGAAAAGGGAACAAACATTAAGTAATTGCTTGCTTGCAAACCTGAGAAGCTACTAGCTAACTTTCATATGCTAAAGCTTCCTAAATTCATAGGGATTCATAATGTTAAGAACCATGTTCATTCATATGTACTAGTCATAAAGACATCCGGAGTTCCTACGAATGTTATGTTAGAACTTTTTGAGTTATAGTTAGAAGGGTCTACAAAGGCGTAGTATTTTAATCAATCAAAAAATGTAAAGGAAGACTGGAAAGAGTTGATAGAAGCTCTCAAGAAGCATTATGTTTGCAATTTGAATTTAAAAGTTACATTGTAAGACTTGGAATCTTTGAGGCAGAAAATTGGTAAGAGCTTTAATGATTACATCAAGAGATGGAAGAAAATGGCTTTAGAAGAAGCCATAAAACTCCACAAAGAAAGAACATATCAAAATGATTATTAAATGGGCTCTACCTAGTATTGGCACCAAAATCTCTGAACTGTTGGATAAAAACTTTGAAGACCTTTGAGAAGCATGTTTGCAAGATGAAAAGTTAGAATTTAAGTCAATAAGATAGTAAAAGGGAAGAAGAAGTACCCTGTCCTAGCTCCAATCTGAGGAAAATAAGGTGGCCAATGAAATGCAGTAAGGGCACCAAGATAGTTCACTAATCTAGGTATAACACTGTCTAAGGTATTTGAGAGGTTGCAAAAGAAGGGAGTGTTGAAACCTCTAACACTAAGACCACCTCCTAACCCATTGCCTATGGGACATGACACCAATGCTTACTACATATTTCATTAACGAGCTGGTCATAACAACTGTTATAGACTGAGGCATGAAATTCAAGATCTCATTGATAATAAGACGATTGTCCTACTAAATTCTAAAAGGCCTAGAATCTGAGGGAACCCTCTCCTAAATTGTTGTAATGTTCCTCCTGTAAATCAAGAGATTTTTATTATAGATTTTGAGATTCCTAAAGAAGTTATTATTGCCACTATCGAGCAAGTTATGAATGAGGTTTTAGTCATTTACACTATTAATCCATGGAAAAGATTAGATGAGGAGACAGAGAAAGTATGAAGGAGGAGAGTGATGAAGAAAAATAAGTTGAGCGAGTCAAACATGTGATTCACAGTAGGAAGTACTACTCTAACAGGAAAGCTCCCAAAAAACCAAGGGTTGAGAAAAGGGCAGATGAACTCATCGTGAAGGAGAAGAAGGATGATAACCCCATTGTGAAATAGCTGAAGAAGGTGTCAACCCATATCAATGTGTGAGAATTGCCTATCACCTCTCAATAACATAAGAAGGTTATGATGGAGGCCCTGTCAAGTATAATTATCTCAAAGGAAGCCACTCCAAAGGACATTGTTGCATTAGTGACTTATAAAGGAAAAATCACTTTCTCATATAAGGATCTACCACTAAAGGAAGGGATCAAAACTTCACCTTGTTCATTGGTGCCAAGGTGAAGGGAAGACACATGCCATGTGTAATAGTTGACAATGGGTTTGGGATTAACATTTATCCTTCAAAGTTACTACACAAGTTTGGGTTGTCTGAGAAGGATTTAGAAGCTTTTGACAGTGTCATTTGGGCCTATGATGATAGTAGGAGGCCAGCTTTAGGTGTGTTTAAGACTTTGGAAAAAAAATAGGGATAGTGAAGACAATGGTCAAATTCACAGTCTTGGACATTCCAATCACATTCTCACTCTTGTTAAGAAGATCACGTTATCATCCATTAGGTGGTGTGCCTTTCACTATTCAATAGAAAGTTAAGATTCCTTACAAAGGAGAGATTGTGACCATTTATGCATAGGTTGGGGAGATTGTATCAACTTTGAGTATGGCCATTCAATATTTTTTTGGGTTTCAAGTTGTCGGAGTCACAAATAGATGAGTTGATCCAAAAGTAATAGGGATTATGAAGAATATAAACTTTCCTCCAGGACAGAGATTAGGGAAGAATTTTATTAGCATACTAGAGTCTCTAGAGATCCCCACTCAAATCCTAAGGAAATGATTGGGATATTGTGGTGAAGAATTAGGGTTAAAAGTAAGGGACTTGCATGGACCACTAACAGATTTCTTTGTAAAAGAATGGAAAGCTAATAAGTTGATTGGGCGTGAAGCAACTATGAATAAGGAGTCACCAGGCAAGAATACAGATGAACTTGAAAAGTCTTTTTTCTAGTTGGATGTTAATGAATTAGTATCAGAATTATTAAGACTCATCAAAAGAGAAGGATTGTAAGAAGAAAAGAAAGAAGAAGAAAGGGAAACAGACTACAGATCAGGAATCAAAGGTCATTGATGAATAGATGAAGCAGTATCTATTAGATTAGGACTTTTGCTCTACCGGGAAAGATCACACAAAGAAGGGATCTAACTTCATAAAGTAGGATGCATCCTTCGTGGACTTAGAATATGAATATATTAGGCCGTGCAACTTCGCTGAAGTTGTATATATAGGGATAAAATTAGAAGATATTAAGCGCATAATTGTGAACTTTATTAAGGAAGTGGGTGATGAGGAAATGCAAGCTCTAGAGGTAAACTGAGCCAACTATGAAGGAAAGTGCAACTTTCTAAGCAGATTTTTTAAAGATTGAGCTAACAGATGATCAGATGAAACATAGTTCTGAGGAAGTTGTCAAGGCTGTTACTTGTAAAGAGAATGGGAAAAAGACAAATCCTTCACAGAAAGTTGATCTTAAAGTTTTGATTGATGAAGTGAAAGGTCAATAAGAGAAAAAGGCTCAGGCGGATGAGGCTTCAGTCGACCAACTAAATAGAGAGAACTTTCTTGCTATTGCTCATGTTCTTGTTTCTAGCCTCTTTGAGGACAATGATGTATTTCTTTTTAAGTTTAAGGCAATAAATGATGAATTTGCTCACTTGTATGATATGTTTCCTAATGGTAATGTGCATTCATAAGCATTTTTAGCATTAATTCTATGTATACTACTGCTTTTAATCTTAACACAGGAAAATCCAAAAATCTTGCTAATCCCTAGTGATGTCACACCAGAAGAATGAAAGAAGTTCACAACGCTACTTAGGAAATATCAAAGGGTTTTCACCTCAAAGAAAAGCTAGAAAAGCAACTAAATGCCAAGTTATTAGAGGTGGTGGACTACCCCAAATGGTTAGCCAATATAGTGTCAGTGCCAAAGAAGGATGAGAGAGTAAGGATGTGCGTAGATTATCGAGATATGAATAAAGCATACCTAAAGGACGATCTTTCTTTGCCATATAATAATATGCTAATGGATAATGCTACAACTTGCATTATGTATTCCTTCATGGATAGACTCTTAAGGTATAATCAAATTCTCATAGCTACCACAAACAAGGTAAAGATGACTTTTCAGATAAGGTAAAGGTGACTTTTATCACAAAATGGGGGATGTACCACTATAAGGTGATGTCGTTTAGGTTAAAGAACGCAGGAATAAATACCAACGAGTGGCAATGGCCCTATTGCATGACTTGATCTATAAAGAGGTGGAGGTGTATATAGATGACATGATGGTGAAGTCAGAAACGAGGAAGCACACTTTGAAGCCTTGGAGAAATTCTTAAAGAGGGTCGATGAGTACAACTTAAGGTTTAATCCAAATAAGTGTGTATTTGGGGTCACTTCTATAAATCTATTAGGACACGCAGTTAGCGAAAAGGGAATTGAAGTAGACCTAGATAAGGTAAAGGCAATTCAAGATATGCTCGCACCTAAAATACAGAAAGAGATCTGAGATTTTCTGGGTCGTTTGCAATACATTAATCGGTTCATAGCGAGACTGACTCTCATTTGCAAGTCAATCTTCAAGTTGTTAAGGAAGGACCAACCAATAAAAATGGAATGAATAGTGTCAAAAGACTTTCAAGAAAATAAAGAGTATCTGACCAATCCTCTAGTGTTGAAGCCACCAAAACTAAGAAAACTACTAATTTTGTATTTGATAATAAAAGATAGCTCCATTAGTACAATGTTAGCTCAAAAAATGGAATAGGAAATGAACACATAATATACTTAGTAAGAAGTTGTTATCCTATGAAGTGAAGTACAACCAAGTGGAAAAGACTCATACGGCATTAGTTTAGGCAATAAAGAAATTAAGGCATTATTTTCAGTCATATTTTGTGGAAGTGGTTTCAAAGCTTAATCCAATTAAGTATTGCATGAGGTCCCTTCTCTAATAGGAAGATTAGCAAAGTCGTTGATCTTGTTGAACGAATTTGATATTAAGTACATAACCAAGAAGGCGGTTAAGGGACAAGCAGTTTCAGAGTACTTGGCATAACATCCTCTTAAGGAAGGAGAATCTGAACTGCCCCACTTCCCAGATGAAGGATTAAGAGCTATTAAGTCTCAAGGGTGGAGAGTATATTTTGATGGAACTACAAACAAGAAAAGGGCAAGTGTAAGAGTAATTCTAATCTCGCCAAAAGGAGAGTTGTTCCCTATAACTAAGAAGTTGAATTATAAGGTGACCAACAACATGGTTGAATATAAGGCTTATGCACTAAGGCTCAAACTCTTGAAGCAAATAAGGGTAAACATGGCGGAGGTGTTCGAGAACTCATTGTTGATCATTTTGCAAGTAACGGACAAATGGGAATTGAAAAAAGAACGTTTGGGCCTGTATTTAAAACATGTGAAATAATTGGTATAAAATTTTTAGAGAGTTATTTCATCATCTGTCTTGGGAAGAAAATGCAATAGTTGACGCCTTGGCCACCTTGGTCTCTATTTGGGATAGGCTAGAGGTGATGCCTATGAAACCGCTTATCACACTTCGGTTTGGGGTGCGCCATGTTTACAAGGATACTAAAGCAATGCAGGTATCGGTAGAGAATCGTTCTTGGCATTTTGATATACAAAAGTATTTGGAAAGCAATGAATACCCCAAGGAGGTTAAGAAAAAGGATAAAGATATGATTCGAAGGTTATCTTTGCAATTTTATGGTCTACGATGGTGTAAAGTACAAAAGGATGACTGATGGAGTCCATTTGCAATGTTTGGCTAAGGAAGAGGCCTATAATGTAACATCTCTATCCCTATTCATTGGCATTATCACATGAATATATTCATTGCACAAATGATATGAAATGACATATGAGCATATGCACTGCATCAAATGATATGAAATCTCACATGAACATATGCACAGGATAAATAATCATTTAGACATGTGAATTGTAAAAACACGACAATGACAATTGCACCGTTGCATTTGGGATGCTTGAACATATATGTAGTGTTTGCATAGTTATATGACAAATTATTTCATATTGTGTGCTTATTATGGCATCATAAATAATGGTATTTGAGAGCTCATCTAAAAGTATAAGGAGCATCTAGGAATTAGGAGATGGATGGAAGTGTTTAATGAGTGAAGAAGAGGGACTAAAAGATGAAAAGTGACCTTCCAACCAATGGAAATGAAACACCATGATTTTATATTATTATAATAAGTTTATATCTGCTAATTACGGTCAGAATTGAGGGGTAAACCATGGAATACACCAGAAACAAAGAGAGAGCAAAGGAAAGAAGAAGAAGAAGAAGAAGAAGAAGAAGAGGAAGAATAAGAATAAGAGATGAAGAAGAGTGAGCTGCCTAAGGTTTTCTAATTCTGGGACAGTAGGTAAGTAATTTATCTTCCTCTCAAATGGAATTAACCTCTCATGACATGTTAATCATGCATGGTTAGTGAGAATTATGGAGTAATTGTGGTAGAGCTTTTGGATGGAAGTTATAAACCAAGAGATCAAGAGCTGATTCTGTTGATTT
>CATIWR010405669.1:0-11688 GCA_949677035.1 Omphalea diandra
GAACATATATTTTTTTTTGATATTTAGAATGATTTTAATTATATTTTTTGAATGGATACATATATTTTTTTAAAAAAAAATCTATAATTTTTGTTGATTTCAAGTGTGTAAAATATTTTTGGTTGTATTGTTGTGAAATATTAAATTTTTGTTGTATGTTTCTATATTTTTTTTGTTGAATTGTTAATGTTGAAAAGTTTGAAATTTTAGTGAATTCAAATTTGTTAATTTTGGTGAATTTGAGTGTATAAATAATTTTAGTGAATTATGAATTATGGTGAAATATAAAATTTTAGTTAATTTTTGTGAAGATCTATTAGTGAATTTGTGTGAATGATGAAATTTGAATGAATTTACTTGAATTTGTATTAAAATTATAATATTTTATAATTTGTAATAATTTTAAGTGTATTTCATTGAATTTAGAATCACATTGTAATATTTTATTCTTATTGTGATGAAGTTGTAATTTTATTTAAATTTATTTGGTGTAGATTTTATACATCATATAATTTATTTTACATTTACTATAACCTTTGTAAATTTATTGTAAAGTTTGTAATATTGTAGTATTTTGCTAATTAATGTAATAAATTTAAAGTTATTTCAATTAATTTTATTATTTTAGAGAATTTTATTAATTTTGTAATGAATTTTGTAAATTAGAATTTTATTAATTTTTTAATGAATTTTGTAAATTATGTGTTATATAAAGAATGTTGAAAATTTTGTAATGTGGTGTAAATTTACTAAGTGTAAATTATTAATTTTATAATTTGGTGTAAATTTAATACATTTATAAAATTTAACAATTTAGTAATTTAATTAAATGTAATAAGTGTAAATTTAGTAAATTTTGCAATTTGGTTTAAATTTAATAAGTTTATGAAATTTATTAATTTAATTGGAATTATTAAATTTTAGAAATTTGAGTTACGTTTAATTACTAATATAAGTGTAATTTAATTAAATTTTAGCAATTTTAGAAACTTAAGTGTAATTAAATTAATTTTTAGAAATTTTAGTTAAATTGGGTAATTTAAGTGTAATTTTCCCATTAAATTGAGTAATTTTCTAATTTTTTGTCTGAATTTAGTGTAACACTTGTATATTTGTGTAATTAAGTGTAAATTTATTTAAATTTATACATTTAATGAAGATTTAAGAAATTGTAATATTTTTTTTTAATTTTGTAATGAATATTGTAAATTAAGTGTTATGTAGAGAATTTTGAAAATTTTATAAATTTAGTAAAACTTATAAATTTGGTGAAATTTTAGTAAAACTTTAACGTAATTTAGGTAAATTTTATAATATGTAAATTCATTAAATTTTGTTACAAATGCAAATAATATGTAAATTTAAAGTAATTTTAGTGTAAATTTATCAAATTTAGTAATTAAATAAGTTTATTAAATTTAGTTATTTAAATTACAATAAAATTTATACAATTTTAGAAATGTTAATTAAATTTAGTACTTTAAGTATAATTTAATTAAATATGAAAAATTTTAGCAATTTCTCATATTGAAATAAAGTTAGTAATTTATGCGTAATTGAAACTAATTTTAGATATTTTAAATTCATTAAATTTAATAATTGAAGTGTGTCTTTAATTTTGAAATTAGTGTAAGTTAATTAAAGTTTAAAAATTTTATAAATGCATGTGTAATTTATAGTTATTTATTTGTATTTTGTGAATAGATTGAAGTATATTTTGGTTAAATTTATAAATTTATACGCTTCAAGAGGTAGGTATTTAGTTTATAAATTTTTTTAATTTGAAAATATCATTAAAAATTAAGAAATTTGGATTGCATGAAATATTTGCATTTAAATAATTGGTATGTTAAGATATATTTTAATATATGTATCTTTGTATGCAATGAAATTTAAATTTTATAAAATTATAAAGTCTCCATCAAATTTAATAATATTCTTGATAGATAAATTTTAAATTTTTGAATAAATAAATTAAAAATAAAGTTTGTGAATTTGTAATTTTATAAAACTTATGAAATATAAGCATAATTGAAAAATCATTCCTGAAATTATAATAATATTCCAAAGTATTTCATAAAATTTATTAATTAAAAAATCATTTATGAAATTGTAATGTTTCAAAGTATTTCATAAAATTTAATAATATTTAATAATAAAAATAATTTGTTCCTTAAAATTTAATATTCCAAAGTATTCCATGAAATTTAATAATATTTTGAATTATAAATGTCAGCTTAGAGAACAAGTTTATGCACTATAAATAATATCTTTATTAGGCATTCAAGGCATCAAGTAAAGTTAGCAGTGATTAAAGTGTAGTGTAGAAAAGTTAAGTGAGTAACGAGTGTGGTATAATGAGTTTATAAATTAAGTTGTAATAATGAAAGTTATTTTTATTAGTAAAAATATTTTTAAAATTTCACTATTAAAATTATCTCATTACTCATGTGCTAGTTATTATTACTTTATCATCTTTCTACACTCAACAAGTGGTATTAGAGCCACTTGATAGTGGCGCCTATTTTTTAACATTGGGTACAAAGTAAGTATATGGGAAAGATTCTACTCATGCACAGTTTGAAATTTTGAAGTGTATCAGTTTGGAACAACACTAACTTGGTTAACCGGGAGGCTACTTAATTTAAGTCACAATGTCAACGTCAAGCGATGTTCGTGTTATTAAAAAATTAAATAATAATAATAATAATAATAATAATTATTATTATTATTATAGCACCTAAAAGACCTACATGGAGTCATATTTACAAGGTCAAGACCTTTAGAAGGTTATTGCTAGGATAGAGACTACACCACCACTAGAATATGATGTCGATAATCCATGGAAATGGAAGATTAAAGTTGGGAAAACCACACTTGCTATAAAAAAAAAAATACTATTATCAGGAAGATGCCACACCTAAACAAGCTTGAGACTTTCTTGCTTTGCAATTCTCAAAACGGAAAGACAAAAGACTTCAATAGCTAGAAAATGAACTAATATCTATTTCACAACATAATATGTCAATTAGTCAGTATTTCATAAAAGGGAAGTATTTATGCCGAGAAATTGCTGATTGGTTGAGGCATCCAAAATTGTTAATGAAAGAATTAGGTGAATCATCATACATGGCCAATAACCTAAGTACAACAAATTTATTACTACAATTCATGGTTGGCCCAACAATTTTCAATTCAAGAATTAGAAAGTTTGTTGGCAACTAAAAAAACTTTAGCAAAGTAAAGAACTATAGTATCTTTAAATACTAAAGAAGTAATGCTCTTCAACAAAAAGTGAAAGAATCAACCTCATAGTCAGAATGAAGGGAAGGCACAAGGGAATCCTTAATTAGGGGAAGCTTAATAAAAGTAAAAACAACATAAATGGACAATCTAAAAAATTTAGATGTCAAAATGGCGAGTGTTTCAATTGTGGCAAGAAAGGACACTATGCAAAGGATTGCTAGTTTAAGAAAAAAAAATCTATCAAAAGTAATACAATAATAGTAAGCAACCGTTACCAGAGTGAACTTGAGTAGGATGCTGAAGCATTATTTATGACTCTAAAATAATGCAAGAGGAGGAATATTCTAATTTATAAGTTATAAAAGTTCCTAACGTTATGGCAACCATAATAGAGGATCAGGCCTCTAGTACTTCTAATTCTTATAAAGAGTAAACCATAAAAAGGATTAGAGCTTTGATTTAGGATGTTTTAGTGATATGATGGGAGATAAGAAAAGTTGTATAATGTTTTAGAGTGCAATGGCAAATGAGTTGTGGTGACTACAAATAACTTGAGACTACTAATCACTCATATTGATGACATAGTGATTGATTCATGCCTTAATCAAAACCAAGTGTAACTAGAAGATATCTATCAAGTATTTAGAAGGAAGAGGAATCTTATGTCAGTTTCACAACTTACAAATTCTGGCAAGTTTATTGTGTTTGGCCTAAGTGATGTTAAGGATTATCAATAAGTCAAAATAATTGACATAATAATAATGGAGGGATAAAAGGTGGACTCCATGTATGTCAAGTTAGCATATGATGCTTATGTTAAAAAGATAAAAAGCAATGAGACAACTGATTTATGCATGCACAGTTAGGATATGCCAACTATCATAAGTTAAAGATGATGTGAACAAGTCTTCATCAAAAGGGCTACCTGGTCTTAATGTTCACACTAAAATGATATGTGTTAGATGTCAATATGGAAAGGTATGTTAACTACGCATATAAGGAGTCATCATTCAAAGCTAAACAACCATTAAAGTAGATCCAAATAGATGTATTTAGGAAAATGATGCAATCCTCAGTCAATGGTATGCAATATATGATGACATTCATTGATGACTATTCAATGTGTGTTTCAAGAATGAAAAATCTAAAACTTTAAAAAAGTTTAAAGAATTTTAAGCTAATGGTTAAAGATGAAGTTGGAAATAAAATTTAATGACTTTATACTGATAATAAGGGAGAGTACATGCCTGATAAGTTCTCTTGTTATCTTATTCAATGGAAGATTCAATGATAGTTGACTGATCCAAACACACCATAGCAAAATGGTGTTGCAGAAAGAAAGAATAAGCATATTGCAGAAACATGTCAGAGTATGTTGCACGCTTAAATGTTCCTGGTAGATTTTGGGTGAAATGTATGAGAACAACAACTTACATAATCAAAAGGCTTTCATAATGAAAGATGGAATCCATATCTTTATTTGAGAAGCTATGGAATCTAAAACATATAGTAAGCTATTCCAACATATTTGGTTGTGTTTTCCAGACATTATTCCTGATCATTTGTGTAGCAAGTTTGATAAAAAGGCTATCAGGTGCATCTTTATAGGCTATAATGAAAATAAAAAAAGGTTAGCATTATTGTGATTCTACTACTAGCAAATGTCATACCTCATGTAATGTTGTCTTTAATGAGACATCATCTTGGTGGACATCAAAAGATGTTGCACTTTCTTAATCTAAAGACATAAAATAATGGTAAGACAAGGAGAAAGTAGAAGAAGTCTAATTAAGTTTGAAAAATGCAATACAGTTTCAACCTTAAGAGACACAATGAAAGATGGGTGTCTATTAAAGAATAGAGTTAGAGAATCAATTGATAAAAGAGATGATAGAAGAACAACCACCATAATTGAAAAGATCAACGAGGTTGAAAAAGCAAAGCCCCTAGTATAACAATATTACACTAGTAGAAGAAGAAAATGAGCCAACATCTTAGAATGAGACATCATAAAAGAATGAATAGAGAAAAACCATGGAAGAGGAGATCAAAATACTTATTAAAAACCAAATATGGGAATTAGTTCTAAAGCCTAAAGATGTAAAACCCATATCATGCAAATAGGAGTATAAGATCAAGACTCATCTAGATGGTTTCATCCAGTGGTTTAAGGCTTGATTGGTGGTATGTAGGTTTTCACAATAGCATAGACTATATTATGATGAGACATTTAGTCTAGTAGCCAATATTACAATAGTTCATGTTATGATGGCATTTGCAGTAAGTAAGTCATAAAATTTCTAGCAAATGGATGTGAAAAATGCTTTTCTAAGTGGATAGCTTGATGAAAGAAAGTACATAAAGCAACCATAAGCATTTCATAACAAATCGATTATGTTTTCAAATTGAAGTAGACATCATATGAGTTAAAATAAGGCCCCAAGACTTGGTATGGTAAGATTTTTGAGTTTTTAATTTATAGTGGTTATATAGTTTTACTAACAGATTCAAGTTTATTTATCAAAGTTCGAGAAGCAAAGCTAGCAATAATCCTAGTTTATGTGGATGATCTAATCATAACTAGAGATGATAAGAAATAAATCCTTCAAATAAAGGAGAACCTGTTAAGTTGTTTTCAAATGAAAGAAATTAGAAAATTTAATCACTTTTTTAGATTATAAGTGGAGCACCCAAATGAAGGGTTATTCTTGTGTTAACAAAAATGTGCCAAATATCTTCTTTAGAAGTATAGATGTCAATGATGTAGAGGATTCAATGATGTATTGCCAGATAGTTGTCCTCTTAATCTATTTGACATTCAAGAGACTGGATATTGCATTTGCAATTAAAGTAGTCAGTCATTTCATGCAAAGTTTGAAGAAACCTCATTTAAAAGTAGTTTTGAGAATTTTAACATACATTAAAGGAACACTTAATCTTGGCTTATTATATAAAAGTGTTAGAAATTGGAGGGATATTGTGATATTGATTATATTAATGATTATGATACACAAAGGTTAACCATTGGATATGTATTCAAGCTAGGTGATAGAGTTGTTACTTAGTGTAGTAAAAGGCAATCAACATCAACAACTGAGGTGGAATATTATGCAATAAGAATGGCAGCATAAGAAAGCACCTAGTTAGCACAGTTGATAGAAAATTTGTATCGACAGTAAATTATCTAATATTATTGTATTGTGATAATCAATCAACAATTTGCTTAGTTATAGACTCAATGTTTCATGAAAGAACTAAATATGTGGAAGTACAATATCACTTCATACGAGAAAGGACCTTAACAGAAGACATCAATGTGAATTAGGTAAAAACAAAAGGTCAAATGGAAGATATCTTTAAAAAAGGTCTTAATAGTGCAAAACTGGAAAAGTTTATAAAGTTACTTAGGATGGTTCCAAGAAAAGATTATAAAAAAGAATTTAGTGATATGGGAAAGTGTTGAAATACATAACTAACTAAAAATGACTTTAGCCCATAAATTGATGCAAGCCTATTAACCTTATGCCTTAATATACACTTAATGTATATTCTCTCCATAAAAACTTCTTTTATCATATGAAAAATGTGATAAAATTGAAGCCTTGTATTTTTACTTGGTTGGAGGCCAAACATGTAGCCAACTTCTTGTCCTTTGTGAGGTATTCAAGGCATTAAGTGAAGTAACAATTAAAGTGTAATGTAAAAAGTTAAGTGAGTAATAAGTGTGTTGTAATGAGTTTATAAATTGTGTTGTAATAGTGAAAGTTATTTTTATTAGTAAAAATATTTTGAAATTTCATTATTAAAATTTTCAAATTGTTAATGTGCTAGATATTATTATTTTATTATCTTTCTAAACTTGACAAACATTAGCAAAAAAAAGAAAAAAAACTAATCAACGGCTAGAAACTTTGCATATCTTTTAATAACATATAACTAGCCCGTTAGGAGGGAAAAGAAGAACGTGCAAGCCTATAGGATGTTGAAAGAAAGAAATGAGTTTTTATCATATTATATTAAATAATAATCACCAAATCAAAATAGCTTTTTAATAGAGAATATAACAAGTGAGGTGGTAGTAAGAGATTTACAAAATATAAAAATCAAACAAAGGATTAGGTTTATCTCTTAATAACCCCTTAAGCCAATGCCATAATTAGGTTGCATATAAAGGAACAAGTGAAGGAAGATAAATCTTTATTTTGGTAGCTGCTTAGTTTGTAATGTTAGCTACTTACTCATTGAAAGATAAAAATCTATTGGACTAGGTTAGTTAAACCTATGTCATAAGCCTCTTTTGATATGGACATTGGAGATTGATCAGTTCTAATATTTTGAGTAAGTGTTATTTTGCATATTATAAGATTTATCTTTATTGAAAGTTAGATGGAAATCCAAATCTCCATCTTTTAGAAGAACATTCAAAATCATGGCCGGTATCTCCTAAATCACGATCACAACGTTACTATTAGGATGAATGGAGCTAGGGTAAAAGGATTCACGGGTGAATTTATAGCTGCGACTCAGCTGAAGGAGCATTGGTTGATTCACAGAGGAATTTGCGGAGGCTTTCGCATTAGAGGTCTCGACTGCGAATTCCATAGTGACAAAAGAGGGAACCAAAACCACAGTCATAACACGTCAAGTGGCCAAGACAATCGTTGGAAATCAAAAATCGCGAAGGCAAAGATTTGGTCATGATCACAACTCAAGAAGTTATAGTTTCCTCACTAAATAGAGAAATTCATAGTTTTAGTCATGCCAAAGATAAAGCTAGTTCGCGATGCAACTTTTAAGTAGTTGGTTGAATACAACAGCTATATTTCTTGGACAACCAAAGGATGAAAGACACGTGGACTAGTTGTTAGACACAAAACGATGTTTTTTGTTGCAATTTTTAGCTCCTCAGTACAAATTGAAAATTCACAATTGTGAAATTAGAGTAGTGACCGTGGCTTTCACCTTACAAGCATTTAATGCAAAATCTGCCTAGCACAACTTAAAGATTTTGGGATAGTTTTTGAGCAACATCTCTTTGGTGGATGTGAGCTATAAATACTCCACCAAACTGATGTAAATGCAAGAGAATTCAATTATTTGTAACCAAACTCTTTCCAATTTGCTACTCATTCTTTTACTCTTCTTTATGTATTATTAATTTTTTGGTGAAAAGAATAAACACCTTTGTAAGTAGGTTGAAAGTTAACCTAGATTCTAAGACTCTTGTAAGAGGTTGAAGTGTGAGCTTATCCAAAACACTTGTGAGGGGTTTTTGTGTGAGCTTAAAAACATAAAGTGTAAAGGTTTTGTATGAGCCATAAAACACAAGTTGTATAAGTTGGGTGTGAGCTTAAAAACACCAAGTTAGTTGAGTGCAATACACAATTATGAAGAATTGGGAGTGGACATAGGGTTTGTTAACACTCAAATCACTATAAACTTCTTATGTTGATTCTTTACTTCTCCATCTTAACTTCTTAAACACCTTAACCTTCCCTTTTAATTTTTAATCAGCCACCAATTCATCCCCTTTTCTTAATGTACTAGGCCAATAAGTGGTATCAGAGCTAAGTCTCACTCTAAAGCTTAATTGTGTGAGTAAAGATCACGACATAAGAAGAAATCCACACTCACCTCAAGCTATATTTCAATGGAGCAGACTATACTCATTGGAAGTATATGATGGAAATCTATCTAGATAGTGATGTGGTAGACATCTGGGATATTGTTGCAAAGGATTGGAAGCCACCTACCACAGTGGTGGTTGAAAGTGAGGAGTTGATCCCTAGAGAGGAGTGGGTTGAAGCACATAGGAAATCGAATGATAGAAATGAAGGAGCTATGACAATCTTTCTAAGTTCTCTCTCAAGAGAAAAAATTGAAAGAGAAGAAATTGAAAGGGTCTAATATTGCCTTACTGCTCATGGTATTTGGAAGGCCTTGGAGAACTATCATGAGGGCACCACCTTAATAAAATCTAGCAGACTTGAGATGTATGTGATGGAGTAGGAGCTATTTATGATGAAGGACAAAGAAAGCATCACAAACATGGCAAATAGACTCCTTACAATTGTCACCAATATGAAGAAGTTTGGAAGAATTCTCGGCAATGATGAGGTAAATTCTAAAATTTTAAAATCTCTACCTCTTAAAAAATTTGGTGTAAGGGTATGTAGTATCCAAAAGTCCAACCCGGAGATAGGAAAGGTGCCAATGGATGTCCTAATAAGCAAACTCTTAACTCATAAGTTAGCCTTGAAGAAGGATGAAGAAATTGAAAAAAATGAGAGGTCAAGGAGAGAAATATGAAAAACTAGAAAGGAGGACCTTGGCACTCAAGTCTTCATCAAAGGAAAAGGAAGTAGAAACAACCTCAAGTGAAAAGGAAAGTGACAAGGAGAAGAAGGAGCTTGCAATGCTTTCAAGAAGAACTAAGGAGCTGATTAGAAGAAGGAAAGAAAGAAGGAACTTCAAAAAAGTAACTCTAACTCCCAAAGAAAGATCAAATGATATCACTTGCTATGCCACATCAAATATGACTGCCCCAAGTTAAAGAAGAAGAAAGGGGACGAAAAAGAAAAAGCTTTAAAGCCACTTGGGATGATAGCTCATGTGAAGAAGATGAAGAGGAAGAGGTTGCAAACCTATGCTTTATGGCTTAAGAGGATTCATTTAATGAGTAAGCTCTTTACCTCATTCGTATTCTGAATTTGATGAATTATATGATGTGGATGATGAGCTTGTAGAGGCTTTCACCATGAAATATGACAAATATAAGTCATAAATGAAAACTTATAAGAAGTAGTGCACTAAATTAGAGGATGAATTCAAATCCCTAAATTGTGGACTTCATGAAGAAATTAAGAGGTCTATGGGGAGTTTATCTAAGACATCGTCATTGAGCTTAGAAATTTTATTTCTAAGTTTCATAAGGGTAACGAAGCTTTGGATACATTTATTGCATCACAAAGACCTCCCTTAGTGAGGGATGGTCTAGGCTTTAATGGAGCCTCCTTTTCTACATATTCATTCACAACTTTCGTTAAGGCTCAACACCTCAAATTTCAAGTGTTGAGGCTGTTGGAAAGAAAAGTGCTCAAAGCATTAAACTGCCATTATGTAAGGGCAAATGAAAGGTGCAACAAGGCTCAAGGCCTATTTCTAAGAAGGCCAATCAATCATACATGTACAATAAAAGGGAGGCTTATTTAAACACAAAAAAAATCTAGTCCTACACCCATTCGTACATGTTCATGCTCACACACATATCATGTTGGTATGAGGAAATTCCCCACTCATACCAAGGCAATGCATAGGAGAAAAACACTTCGGTCTAAACTCCAATGCCACTATTGCATGAATTATGGACACATAAATGTTTATTGCTACATTAGGAAGGCACAACTCAAGTTAGAGGATCCTTCAAAATCTAATCCCCTAGGACCCAAGTATGCTTGGTTACCAAAGCAAAAATGATTTACTTATTTTGTGTAGGGGTGTTTGGTAGCCACCAATGAAGTAAATGATTGGCATGTGGATAATGAATGCTTAATGCATATGATGGGCAATAGGAAGCTATTCATAGCCCTAAAGGAAAATGAGGGTAGCAATGTCACATTTGGAAATAATGCTTAGGGTAAGGTAATTAGCATTGGGACCATTGGTAAGAATGGTTGTTCTTTAATTAATGATGTTTTACTTTTTGATGGCTTACAACATAACTTGCTTAGTGTAAGTCAATTATGTGACAAGGTAATAAAGTCACCTTTGACCCTAGAGAATGTTGAGTTACCACTTTGGTGGATAAAAAGGTAGTCTTCAAGGGTGAAAGGAAGGGCAATACATACCTAATTGACTTAAACAATTTTGCTAACCAATCCTTTAAGTGTCTTATGTCTCTTAGTAATGAAGCTTGGCTATGCATAAAATACTTAGACATGCTAGCATAGAGGTCTTACAAAGCTTATCAAAGGGAAAGCTGGTAAAAGGTCTTTCCAAGCTAAGATTCTCTAGAGACAAGACATGTGGTCCTTGCCAAATGAGGAATTAATATTAATCTTCCTTTAAAGCAAAGAATATTGTAAGTACATCTAAACCTCTTCAATTAATTCATATGGACTTGATAGGACCTACTAGGAATGCTAGCTTAGGTGGAAAACATTATGCACTTGTCCTAGTTAATGATTACTCTAGGTTTACTTGGGTTTCCTTTCTAGCTTATAAGCATGATACTTTTGATGCTTTTAGAAGTTTTGCAAAAAGGATTCAAAATGAAAAGGATTACTTCATTTCTTCCATAAGAAGTTGTTGTCCCTAGGCACCAAGAAGGGGGGTTGAATTGGTGTTTAAAAAATTTAAAATAGAGATTAAGGGAGAAGGTAAGAATAATAATGGACACAGATTTTTATAGTGGTTCGGGCAAAACAATCCCTACATCCACTC
>CATIWR010405672.1:0-12779 GCA_949677035.1 Omphalea diandra
CCCCCCCCCCCCCCCCCCCCCCCCCCCCCCCCCCCCCCCCCCCCCCCCCCCCCCCCCCCCCCCCCCCCCACGAATTGGTGTAAAAAAATTAAAAAAATAATGTAAGAAGGAAAATGAGTAGAAGAAAGATACAAGATTTATAGTTGTTCAGGTATTATCGACCCTACATCCATTCCCTAATTCTCAGCAATTGGGTGTTCCACTAACTTCAAATGGTGTTTCTAAGCTTATACCTAATTTTTACACTTGTGCTTTCAAGGCTCACAAAACAACCTTTACACTTGTGTTTTTGAGGTTTACACAATAAACTTTACACTTGTGTTTTTGAGGCTCACACAACAACCTTTATACTATGTGTTTTTAATGCTCACACAATAACCTCTCTTTAGTGTTTTTACAGGCTCACACTACAATCTTTACAAATGGTGTTTATGCTCACACCAAACAATCACTTAAAGAATAAAAAAGATTGAGTAGCAAAATTGCAAGAGTTTTGATTACAAATTAATGATTTATCTTGCATTTACATCTGTTTGGTGAGGTATTTATAGTCTCTACCCACTAAAGAGACGTTGCAATGAAACTAGTAGCAAATCTCTAAAGTATGCTAGACAGATTTTGCATTAAATGCTTGTTAGGCTTCATTTGTGGTCGCTACTACTCTTTCGAGGTCGCAATTTTCTAATTCTCCATACAGGAGCCCAAAAATGCAGCGAAAATCCTCATTTGTGTCTAATAGCTAATCCACGTGTCATCTTCTCATTGGTTCACTAGGAAAATATAGTTGTTGCCTTTCACTTGCTCATAAAAGTAGTTGTCGCGATTTTTCTTATATAGGGCGCGACATAAGGCGCGAATTCATCTATCAAAATGTTTATCTTCTTCTTCATGATTCATGATCGCTACCTACAAGTTGTTATCGCGATTTTTGTCTTTCAACAGTCACCTGGGACACTTGTCATGTTGTGGTTGTGGACTTGATTCCTTCTTAAGTTACTTCAAAATTTGCGATCGCGATTGAGGTGTGACACATACCGCGAATTCGTCTATGACTTTGGCACTTCCATCTTATGATGGATCGCGGTAGAGAAGTGGCCCGCGAATTCGCCTATCCAATTTTTCAACCTGCCTTAATCTAACTCGCGGTTGCGATATATGAAGTTGCAGTCGCGAATTATGAGACACTTTGCTTTCTTTAGAGATTATGAACTCCATCCAACTTCCAATTTAAAGACTAACTAAAAACTGTAAAACAACATTTAATTGAAACTTTAGAATTGATCAATCTTCTTTGTCAAGATCAAAAGAGGTCCAAGACTTAAGATTAACTATCTTAGTCCAACAAATACCTTATCAATCTTAGGGTCACATGTTCAACACCTTGGAGATGATAAAACTTCTTCCACATGCACTAAAAATCTGCATCCAAATTTTGTTTGTAAGAAGCAACACTTCATTTTGAAGAATTTTTTGCCATGTTTGTGAGGGAAAAACATAATTGTGGTTTTCTCTTATCAAGTTTGGCTTCTTTTGAATGATTTGAAGGGTCTCTAAAAGATCTTCAAAAGTCCATGAATTCTTCTAATTCTCTCATTAAGCATTGTATCCTTTGAGCTTCACTTAGCTAATTTTAGGGCTCTTCCATCTTTAAAATACTTCATAAAATGTGTATGAAGATGGTGCTTTTTTTTAATGACTTGAAAGGTTTTTAAAAGATTTTCAAGTCCGTGAATTCATTTAAGTCCAAAACATTTGAATTGAGGGACCTTTTTATATTCACTCATGACATACTTCCATGCACATTGTTTGGTTAAGAAAGTGTACATATCCAACTTCCTATTTGTTATGCTTATAGTACATTTTGAGCATATATTTCACAATTTCATCACCCTTGATGGACTGGCTAAATTGATAAATATTCTTTTGATCTTCACTTGAGAAGATGAAAACAAATTGAACCCTGAAAAAGTGAAGAAAAAACAGAAGAAAAAAGTTTAATGGTGCTATAGATATAAGTATTGTGTTTTATTACATATGAAATGATATGTGTAAGATATGAATTATTTTATTGGATGAACTATCTATGTTAGTTGATTTATTGATCACATATCAAAATAACTAATTTTATAATATAAATTATTAATTTTTAAAAATATATGCACATATTTGATAAAAACGATAGTTTGTGATAACTTTGAAAAGAAGATAATATTTTTATTAGGATTTTTTAATTTTAAAATATATTTTATCTATAAAATAATTGAAAACATTTAAAATCACACCTAATTGACGTTAAATTTAAAGACTTAGTCTTAAATTAACGTAGAAAGTCAATTTAGGCTTAATTAGACATCTCACTAACATTTTGAGGACCAAAATTAACAGTTTCCTAAAGCTAAATATAAATTTTCTTCCCTGGCTCAAAAGAACATAAAAATTTTCTTCTTTGAAAATCGGAATCTTTCGTTTTCGCCACACGTGCGACGACGGCCGGCGACTGTTCTCTTCTCGCCCAGGCGTCTGCTTTGGAAAGTTAATACTCTTCTCTTTCGTATATAAAATACAAGAATTTCTATAAGCGATCCTTGTTTCTCTTCAAAGCAGCAGCTCACCATGTCGGTTAGTGATTCAATCTCTCTCTCTCTCTCTCTTACTTTTGTATCTCAATTCTGAGTATAGTTTAAATTGATTGTCTATTGTCAGATTCACAAATAGGCGTAGATCTGTTCAAATTGGATTTCCATTTTATGCTTAATGCTGATGATCCCTTCTTGGCGTGTTGACTTGATACCTAAAATTTTGATAAGGTGTCATAATACATACAAGTTAACATCAAACTTTACCAAAAGTATAAGCTGTGATTTGTGATTGCATTATTATAGAGCATTAAGTTTGAAGAAGGCATTGTCCTTTCTTTTTTTCTTTTTACAAACTCTTCAGTGTGAGACGTTAAAATGCCCTGAAACTCAGATTTTGAAAGAATTCAAATGAATTGAATTCTATTTATTTATTTATCATGCGAAGCCTTCAGTTCTGTAGGGGTAAAAAAGTTTGCAATTGTATCTATGAGTTAATTGGACTGGACTCATTAATTTGCTTTTCTCTTCTAAGAATTAGAGTTTGAAGAATCTCTTTGTGCAAGGGTGTTGTCTTGTACTGAAGCCAAGAGATTTTGTTGGTGGGAAAATATTATTTTGAAGCTTCCTTTTTTAAGACTATAATTTCTGAAAACCTTTTAACACAAAGTCTTGAAATTTAATAGATTTGTCATTTTGTATGCTCCATTAAATTAAATGCTAACATGAGCAATGTTCAGGAAGTAAGGTTTTTGCATAAGATGGTTAATTTAATAGTTACTGGTGATAGTACCTACTTTTTTAGATTTGAATCTTTTGTTCTTGGGTAGTGGGTTGGGACTAAGGAAAATGAAAGCATCTATGTTTCATCACGACAGGCTTTTCAAGACAGGCATGTTCCAGGGCTATCCCTGGTTGACCCTTTCTTCAACCATTGATTTGATGGAAATATACATGATTTTAAATCATAATTACAGTGTTGCAAGTGTTTCTGTCCTCATTGTCCCCTATCATGAGAATTTTTTTCCTTCCTTTTTTTGAATTTTTTTTTAAATTACACATTTCAAGTCTTGTACATGAGTATTAGCTATGACTGTAGCCCTTACTGGGTGGTATATGCCATATTGACCTTTGTGGGATGATATGCATATGAAACTGGACAGGCTGGTGAATTTTGGTTGTCTCATATCTGTATCCAGAAAGTCTGAACCATGTTTTTAAATCGCTGTTACAGTCACATGTAATGGTAATAGAACTATCACGACCGTAAAGTAAATGTAAGGGCAATGGCAAACTGATAGTCAATTTTTTTTAAAAAAATTGCAAATTAAGAAATATTAACAGAATTCACCAAAATTAAGGATTACAACTAACTAATAAGCATAAAACACTGTAGATAGGGACATAACATCTATAATTTTTGGTTAAATTAACAATCAACTTCAATAGATTTTTTTAAAGGAAATTGCTGGAATGCAGCCACAAAGTAGATGATTTTTTATGTTAAGCGAAGAAGAAATGGGAAGGGTAGCAAGATTTTTTTTAAGAGAAGATTTTTTTAATGAAATTAGCCACAAAATAGATGACTTTTTTCTTTTTGATGTTAAGTGAAGAAGATATGGAAAGTCTAGCAAGAAAATTTTTTTTTTTTTTTTTTTTTTTTTTTTAAGGTAGGAAAAGTTTGTTTCAGAAAATCACCAGAATGCAGCTGCAAAATAGATGTTCTTTTTTATGTTAAATGAAGAAGAAATGGAAAGACTAGCATGAATGATCCTTTGAAGGAAATTAGCCACGAAGTAGATGATTTTTTTTTAAATGTTAAGTGAAGAAGAAATGGAAAGGCTAGAAAGAATATTTTTTTTAAAGAAATTTACAGGAAATTAGCCAGTAAATAGATTATTTTTTTATATATTAATTGAAGAAGAAATGGAATGGCTACCAAGAAATGGAATGATTCCTGCATGCTCCATTAATGTAACAGCCTTAATAGCCATTACATATAAATTTAATGGCCTTAATGATTTTATGATACTACCATTACATCCACAGAAAATTTTTCCCGTTATTTGACATACGTAACAGTAACAGGGCCCTTGAAATCCCTTACATAATGTAAAGGCTATTATTAAATCCATCATCTGTACGTTGTATTTACAACCATGAATATAGAATGTTGCAAATGGATGGTTCTGGGTTGTTTTTTTTTTTTTTTTTTTCCATGTTCTTTTTCCCTTTTCCTTCGACTGGGAGGAGGCTAGTGATCCTGTCACTCCCAAGCGGAGTGGCTGTGCCCATTTCTGCTGGAATTTTGAATATCATTATTATGCAATTGTACAAGGTCTTTTTTTATTAGATATGCTGCCTTTGGCATTATTATCTTTCCTCAAGATTCCCTAACTCAATATTTTTCGTATACTTGCAGGTAAGAACCATCAAAGTCAGTAATGTTTCTTTAGGAGCAACTGAGCGAGACCTCAAGGAGTTCTTTTCTTTCTCCGGTGATATTGAATATGTTGAAGTGCGGAGGTATTTCATTATGTAGTTCCATCATCCTCCTCTCTTTCAATTCTGTTTTCCTTTAGTTCTTAATCCACCCTCCCTTTTTGTTTTTTCCTCTCCCTCTTTGGTCTTTGGATACTAATCATATCATGTACATATGCAGTGATAATGGGCAATCTCAAGTTGCATTTGTTACCTTCAAAGATTCGCAGGGTGCAGAAACTGCTATGCTTCTTTCGGTAATTAAAGTCTTGCTACATTCTATGTTATATTTTTTTCTCCCTTTCTTGTGTGCTCATTTGCTATTGGTCCCTTGTAAATTTTTCGTGACACATTAGCATAAACTATAGTTTTTTTTTTTTTTTGTCGATTTTAACCAATTATGTTCAAATGGCTAAATTGCAACTTAAATTTGAAAATATGACACAATTGCAACATTTAAAAATTATGCTAAAACTGCAATTTAATGCAATGTTTTGAATTTCTCATGTCATTAGGACATTATAATTACATCTTTCAACTTTCTAATTTGCAATAATTCTTCCAATAAATTATTAACTTATAGTTACATTTTTTTCATTTTGAAATTATTCTTCCATTTTTTGTTTTGACAAAGTTGTCACTCAATTTATGTGAATTGTTGCATCTTATAAACTATTGTTATCTTATTATTAAAAAATATATTTTCTTTTATATTAACAATATCAATGGTCTTAAATTCTTTTAGTTTTAGAAAAAATAAGATATATGGATTAATAACTTTATTATCACTATATTATCTATAGTAGGCTTCAAAATTTATATTTTTGTTTAATTTCAGAACCATAAGTTATTATTCTATGTAGTTCGAGTATTTATTTAATAATCAAAGTATTTCAAAGTCGTAATGAATTCATAAACTTTAATTTTATATTTATTTAAATTGGACAATTCTGAAAATTTTTAATAAAATATTCTCTTATGCATCATAGTTTTCCACGAAAATATACCATTGGTAAATCATTTAATCATTGTTGATAAGGGGTCTAATGACAAAAAATTCAAAACTTTACGTGTTTTTCAATTTGAGCCAAATTTTTTTTATTTTGTCAAATTGTGTCTTAGTTTTAGAATTTAGATGCAATTATAGCACGGTGACAAAATTTATCAAACTTGAATTAGAAAATTAATATTTTATTAGTCATCAAAGGAATACTTTTGAATACTTTTTTTTTTTTTCCTTTTTGAATTCTATATCCCTTTCTCCTTCTCTTTCTCTCTATATCTTCTCCAATTTTTTATTTTATTTTGTTTTCCATTATTACTTGTCAAAATTTTATATCAAATGTCTCATTTGATTTTTTCATTTCATCAATAGTTAAAGTAAACAAAACAATAGCAGTGCTATTTCACATTACTAATACAGAATTTTCTTCATTGTGAAACCTGTTTCCATGCAATTACTTAAATCTATTTTGAAATTAACAACAGATGCAAATTTTCTACAACAGAAAACTCATAATTAGGCGTTTCTGAGTAGTAAAACTTTGCATGGTATCTCTATATTTGGAAATTCAAGCTCCAAAAGTTTCTTGACAGATATATAATTTTTGTTATTGGTCTATAATTGCAAGTAATTTCTCAAATAGGGACATACTTTACAAAATTGAAAGTTTTAACTAAAATTGCAAAACATGCTCAAAAGAAAAAAAAAAATTAGAAATGTAGCCCTTTATTTATATTTCTCTTTAATATATACACATTCTGAGACCAACATCTTTGTATTAAACCACCTATAAACTTGTTTTTCTGGGGCCATAGTGAGACGCTTGGATTTGATCCTAATAAAATCTATCTGTTGTGTAGTATGGCTTCTCTCTTAAACTAATTTTTTTCTCTCTCAATTATCAAGATGGTGGCACATTTAAATTTGTCTAGATCATAATCTTTTCTAGGTGCAAACTTTTAGACCTATAAGGTTTCCACATGAGGCTTTTAGCTCAAGAATATTGAAGATTATATTTACGGGTCAAGTGTATGCATATATTTTATTTTGAACTTTAGGAGAATTTTTCTTGTATAGAATTTAATTACGTTTACTTTTTGCAAGGATCTATTTGGATAAAATAATTAGTTGGACCATTCGAATTTGATGTCATGTTTATTTTTATGATTTTTCACTTGTACAAATCAAAATGAAACACATACCTTCTTAATGGCCTTTAACTTTAGTTTCATGATTATGGAGTTTTTTGATGATTAAGAAATAAACAATATATAATTGGATGTCCATATGTTTGAAATTTTGGTTTATGATATCTAAATTTCAAAAATATATCTCTAATAATATTATTGAATTTATAAACGTTTAATAATATTTTAATAAATTTACTAAAGTTGGAAAAATGCGGAGATCTAACCAGTAGTTAAAAAACAGAGAACAGTATAGGTGGCGACATTCAAATGTTTTTTTGCTATTGCTTTTAGGAAATGGTGACATTCAAATGTTACATTATTTTTTTCATGTTTGGCATTCAATTCCTTGGAACCGAACAAGAATCCTGGTGAAAGGTTTTATTTTCTGAAGCTCAAGCTGTATAATGAAACATGTCAATTCTGAATATTTCAGAGAACAATTAAATCGAACTCTTTGATATGAACGTCCAGTATATTGACAATCTTGGAAAGAAAGGGCAATTACATGCAATCATTAACAATGAATTGAGTAGTCTGTCCTATACATTTACTTCTTCTCTGAGCTGGGAAAAGCTTTTTGTAAGGAAAGTAATATTTCAAGTATGACTAGACTTGATGTTGTTTTATGTTCCGCTAATCTTACATATCACAATCTGTTTATTGTGAAAGTTTCAATATGGAGATTGAAGTTGAATAATGGTTCTAATGATAGGTTTTTGGGGTCTAGAATTGCAATTATACAATTATGTGTTACTCTTTCTCTGGAGTGTCTTAGTGACAATGATTTGTCAGATTTTTGAAGATGTTTCATCTTGACAAATTCAAAGTCTAATATATTTTCGGGGACTCTGAATGGGAAGTAAGAGATACAAAATTTGCTGGAAGAAATTCAAAAACTGATTGTCTCATTTGGGCATATGAAGTGGGGAAGAATTAATATTAGTTATCTCATATTTGTCGCTGCACCATAGTCATTGTTTTTGTTTTTGGATGTACTGACATGTTGGATTATTATTTGAGAGTAAAAAACATGTGGTCTCCCCATTTTCTTATCCTCTAGTTTTCTAGCATATGAATGTATAATCAAGTTTCGATTTCTAATGTCAGGGAGCAACAATAGTAGATCTGTCTGTCTCCATAACTCTGGATCCAGATTATCAGCTCCCTCCTGCAGCTTTAGCACCCTCTGTAAGAATATTATAGTGAACTTCTGCCGTTCTGCACATGATAGAACCTGACTAACTTGAATATTGTACAAACCTTTTCAGGTAACAGAAAGTAAAACTCCTGTTGGTACTGAATCTGCCTTCCGGAAGGCAGAGGATGTAGTTAGTGGCATGCTTGCTAAGGGATATATCTTAGGCAAAGATGCAGTCAATAAAGCAAAGACTTTTGATGAGAAACACCAACTGACTTCAACAGCCTCAGCAAAAGTTGCTTCATTTGACAAAAAAATTGGGTTCACTGAGAAGATTAGTGCTGGCACAACTTTTATAGGTGACAAAGTCCGGGAAGGGGATCAGAAATTTCGGGTGTCAGAGAAAACTAAATCTGCATTTGCAGCAGCTGAACAGAAAGTCAGTAGTGCAGGTTCTGCCATTATGAAGAACCGGTATGTTTTTACTGGGGCTACTTGGGTAACTGGTGCTTTCAACAAAGTTGCAAAGGCAGCTGGGGAAGTTGGTCAAAAGGCGAAAGAAAAGGTCGGAATGGTTGAAGACGAGCAAAAGAGAAAAATGGTGGACGACTTTGCACAGGTTCATTTATCAGAGTCACCAAAAGCATCTTCTGAAGGTGAGCAACCTCCTTCCAAGCCTGCACCTGTTCATGGTTTGATCCTTTGATCTCCTCACGTCAATTTTCGGTTCAAACTTTTGGATTTGTAATATCTTAATCGGTTGCTTTACTTCTCCCACAGCCTAGGGAAGAAGTAAAATGTAGGACATGCTACTCAATTAGTTTAATGATTGCATTTAATTGCCGTTTCTTTCCAAGAATGTCAATATACTGGACGTTTACAATGATTTCTTTTCTAATTTGAGTTGCCTACTGCTGGTTAAATTAGGACTTATTTGTTTCACAAAAAATAACTTGTATGTATAAAATATCTTTATGTGAAATTAAATATTCTTTGATAACATATTTTCTAGTGTTTGAAATATATTACAAACATATTAATTTTCTTTTGATTTAGAAGATTGTAAAATTTAGATCACAAAATTTTACACATGCATAAAGCATAGTTATGGCTATGATAGCAATAATAGACTAACAAGTCCTTCAACAACACCACTGCCCTTTTAAGACTCTATGCATGGAAAATTAATGCTAAAACTATTTTGCTTCTTAAGATAGTAGAAGAAAAATAATAGTAATCATGTTGGCTATTGACAAAAGAGATTTAGAAACTCAGTTTATTTCAAACAAAGACAGTTTCTATCAAAGAGTTTTCTGCCTTGAATACAAACTAGCTCCTCTTTATATAAGAGAGGATAACATATATAAGTTGGATAATTCCAACTTGGCAAAACACTTACAATAATTATAAACTTTATAACTGACATCACACTATCATAGTACAATTATTCTACTTATTTGTTGTTAGGTTCGTGAGATGGAGAAAGATTCATATTTTTGTAATCTGAGTCATCACTATCGACAGATTTCTTTTTACTTGTCTTGTGATCTATGTACTCATGTTTCATTTAATAATCATACAGCTCATATGAATATTAGGAATTTGGTTCAGGGATAAAATCTCTTTTTGTAAAATCATTATGGAGGCACTGTTTGGACAACTCACCTCATGTGCTACTGTCATTTAAAAGGCTTTGGTGACATCTAACTAGCAGAGTTTTCTAAGTAGCATCTTCTGCTAAGGAGGGTCATATCTTTTTGGGAATTGTTTTGTTTTGAACACACATGAACCTTTGGAAGTCCTTGAATTGCTCATTATTATATAGGGCATCAGCCATAACGAGAATTGGTTCTCCTTATAGATGTGAAAACAAGCCATGGGCCTTGGTGAGTTTTCTGCAGGTCCAACTAGATATGGTCTATGAAGCGTATAAACTACTCTCTCATGAAAGATTGTTTTTGGTTCACAGTTTTGATATTTGGCCTTAGCAAAATCGATCTATCTGTTCAATGGTTGGAACCATTCTAGGAAAGTGATCATATGAGGATTTTTCTTTGATCCACTTTAAACCTCTATTAGGTAGGACCAGAAATGATATGGACATATCTCAACTGTTATGGTGTATAAATGATAGAAGCATCACAGGAAAGTTAGCAGTTCTTCAGGCTAAGTCCAAGATCCCTCATTAGCTATAGAGAAGTTTAAAAAGGTATAGACTTTCAATAAGGGAAAAGCGAAGTGAAACCTAAGGATATCCATGAAAATTGGACTGTATGTTTTCGAGAGAAAGGACTGATAGATAAAGAATTGCTTCATTGCGACCTTTGTTATTCTTAAATAGGTTGTGGGTAATTGAATCTCTAGAGGAACTCTTGTTTTCAAATACGATTGTGGTTGTGTGAATGATGAGGATGATGAGGTCATTAGGATTAGAGGAATTGTTCTTTCCTTATGAACCAAGAAGATTGATTGTGGTTTGGATAAGAAATCCAGAATGAGGTTTGCATCTCCTTTTATATGCTTGATATCGAAATTGTACTTATTGAACCAATCTTTCCACCTAAGCAATTAAGGATGTGACACATTTCTTCCCCTGAACTCTAGCATTTTTAGGAAAGATGAACAATCCATAAGGACTGTGAATTGATGTCTGATCAGATGGAATTCAAAATTTTTTATTCCACTTTTTACTGCTAAGATTTCTTTGAAGGTGGAGTAATAGTGGATTTTTGACTCTTTGAATCATCCACTTGCATAGGCACAGATTCGTTTTTCATTGTCCTTTTCCTCTAAAAGTATTGCTCCCCAATAATAGTCATTAGCGTATGTCTGCAATACTTTTTTTTCCTGTTGAGAAAATCTGTACAGATGGCAAGTCATGCATCTCTTCTTTTAATATTTTGACCTCCTCTGTCTGGCTGGAATTCTATTGTGGAGGATTCTTTTTCAGCATTTGTTGTAGTGGATTTGCTTTCTTAGTGAAGTGAGGGACAAAGTCTCTTAGATAATTTACCATTCCCAAGAATTGTTGTACTTGTTTCTGTGTGAGGTCTTTGTCAGAAAACTTTAACAACTCAGTGGCAATGTGTGGTCCAGACTTGTATTGGCCATCTTTGAATGACATTCTAAGAAACTCCATTTCCTCCTTAGCCACTTGTATTTTTTTGGGCGACTACATGACACCGAAGCCTTTCATCAAATCCATAAACTGTGACAAAATCATTTGGTGGGAATCTTTATCCTTTGAAAAGATCAGCATATCATCAATGAAGATTAGGGCACTGTGAAGGATAGGCTCATAGATCTTAATCATTGCCTTTTGGAAAAGCGATGAGGCCACCTTAAGACCAAACGACATTACAGTCCATTGATAATGTCTATTCGAAATGAAAAAAGCTGCCTTTGGACGATCCTCGGGTTTGATTCCCAGCTACCAAAACCTTGCTTTCAAATCAAATTTGGAGAAATATCTTGTTGAACTAGGATAATCAATCCTAGGTTTAAAACCTTTTTTGATCTTGACAAAGTAGATTAATCATCACTAATGTTTCAAATAAGTGTTGTTATTGTAGAATTGAATCAATCCCTCAAGAAGAAATGAAGAAGTTGATGTATTCTAAAGTAACATGTAAATCGCGACCGCAACCTACAAATTCACGACCGCGATTCATGTTAAGACATGCTGAAAATCAAGCAGGCGAAATCGCAGTGTCATTCTCGGCCGCAATCCTTGAGAAGAAAAAGGTCAAATTATCACAGACGAATTTGCGGTAGAAATCTCGGCTGAGTCGCGACCGCGAATTTCAAAGAAATTCAAGAGGGAAGCAAATCCACAACCACAGCCTGACAAGTGTCCAATGAGACTGTTGGAAGTCAAAAATCGCGAAGACATCTTGCTAGTAGCGACCGCGATCCTTGTGGAAGAAAGTTAGCAATTTTGGCAGTTGAATTCACGGTGTCTGTCGTGCTCTGTGCAAGAAAAACTCGCAACCGCAACTTCTGAAAGTAGGTAAAGGACAACGGCTATATTTTTCGTGTGAACTAATAAGAAGATTCCACGTGGACTAACCGTTAGAAACAAACGGGGTTTCTCTTGAAGAATTTGGATTTCGCGACTGCGAAAGGTAGTAGCGACTGTGATTTCATCCTGACAAGCATTAAATACAGAATCTGTCAAGCATGTCTCAAAGATTTAATGAGCTATGATCTGCAACGTCTCTTTGAAGGAGTTTGGCTATAAATACCCCACCAAACAGCCATGAAGAAGGTTGCTAACAAATTTATTACAAGCATTGAAAGCTCTTATGATGCAAACAGCCAAGGCTAAAGCAAAGGATCCACTTCAACTTCAAGGCCCAATCATAAAGGGAAGGCTAAAGAAGTTTAAGGAT
>CATIWR010405794.1:0-19135 GCA_949677035.1 Omphalea diandra
ACCCACATCGACCATGTTGAGAAATGAGGCATAGAGATTCAACAAATGGGGTGTGTTCTTGGTAGAGAGGTAGCCTCTGGCATAGTTTCAGAGTCTAAAGAGGTCAAGGGCTTGACTTTTGAATCTGGAAGAAACTTAGAAGGTGTTTCAGTGACAAAGACTGATACTAGCAATGTTGTTGAGATACAAAATGAGGAGAACCAGAAGGAAGAGAAAGTGGAAGGGGACAAAAAACGTAGAGGGGAGAGGAGAAGGTCAAGGCCTAACCCCAGGTTGAGTAACCTACCCAAGCATTTGCATGGCGAGCAGGTCGCAGCTGGATGGCCACCCTGGCTATCAGCAGTTTGTGGGGAGGCGCTCAATGGATGGATTCCACGGCGGGCTGACACATTTGAGAAGATAGATAAGGTGCATTTTATATTCAGAATGAATGTGAATTTTCCTTTTTCATGACATTGTGGTGGTTCTGAAACAAATAATGAACCTGTGGTTTAGTTTGGTATCAATGTACATTGTGAAACTCTATATAAAATGCCCCTCTTAAACGAATTAACATTGACATTTTCAAAACTAGGTCATAATGGTTTGGTGTTTACTTCAAAAGAAAGGGAAAGTTGATGGTTGAAGAAATTAGAGCTACTTTAATCATTTTTATTGTTGTTGTGGATTTTGTCTTCTCTAATTTATTTCTCTTTTTGTGTTAGTGTTCTTAATTCTTCTTATCTCTGATGATAGATTGGGTCGGGAACATATAGCAATGTGTATAAGGCTAAGGATCTTTTAACGGGTAAAATTGTTGCTCTAAAAAAGGTCCGATTTAATAATTTGGAGCCTGAAAGTGTAAAATTTATGGCTCGAGAGATCCTCATTTTGCGGAGACTGGATCATCTAAATGTTGTAAAGTTGGAGGGTTTAGTTACATCCAGGATGTCTTGTAGTTTGTACCTGGTATTTGAGTATATGGATCATGATTTAGCTGGACTTGCTGCAAGCCCAGGAATAAAGTTCGCAGAGCCACAGGTCTGTCTGAATCTCTCTTGACATTTAACATTTAAGCAGATGCCTGCATTTCCTTAATGGGTAGCCATAATAAAGTAGTTAACATTTACTAATATATTAGATGTCCATATTTCAGGTTAAATGTTACATGCATCAACTATTATCTGGACTTGAGCACTGCCACAAACATGGTGTGCTTCATCGTGATATCAAAGGATCAAATCTTCTTATTGATAATGAAGGAATACTTCGGATTGCTGATTTTGGGTTGGCATCTTTCTTTGATCCCAATCACAAGCATCCAATGACTAGTCGAGTGGTTACACTATGGTATCGACCTCCTGAGCTTCTTCTTGGGGCTACTGATTATGGTGTGGGTGTGGATCTCTGGAGTGCAGGTTGTATACTAGCTGAGTTATTGGCTGGAAAGCCCATTATGCCAGGTCGCACTGAGGTAAGTAACTATTTCTTATTGTTAGCTTCTAATTTTCCAGGGCACATTCATATTTGTAATTCAAATTCATAGTCTTTTGTGTTGCATGGTAATTATGTCTTCCCTTGTGAATTTGATTATCAAAAACTTGAAGGCAATCATCTGTTTGTTATGCCATAAATAATGAAATGTGGAACCTGAGGAAACTGATGAAGGACATGAATATGATAGTAAGTTTGTAACAAATAACTTGCTAAATGGTTTGATGGTTCACCTTGCAAGTTACCATTGTAGTTTTTTTTTTCTATTTATAGGCCTCTACAAATTTTCCTAAGATACACAATGGGCCATCTCGCACTCACATTGATGAACTGTTTGGGAATAAACTTATGTTTTGTGATTGGTGCAATTTTACTAGAAAGATAACACTTAGATATATCATGTTCTCCATTCTAAAGACAATTATTTCTTCAATGAGTTAGGTAGAGCAACTGCATAAGATATACAAACTATGCGGTTCACCTTCAGACGAGTACTGGAAGAAATCAAAATTGCCAAACGCTACTCTATTCAGACCCCGAGAGCCTTACAAAAGATGCATAAGAGAAACGTTTAAAGATTTTCCACCATCTTCTCTTCCTCTTATTGAAACCCTTCTTGCAATTGATCCAGCTGAACGTCAGACGGCCACAGCTGCCCTAACAAGTGAAGTAAGTGATCTCAATTTTTTTTCTCTGTTGAGTCTTCTATTTATAGATAGAATAATCTAACTGTATTTATAGAAAATTACACACAGAAAGAAAGGAACTGAATGCTGATGAATAAATTTGCTGTTCCCACCAATTTGCTGTTACACACAGAAAGAAAGGAACTCCAACCTCTAGCTATTAATAAGTGCTTTCTGAAAAAGTCAGTTTTGGAAGTCTCTGTTTATTAATTCTTATCCTAATATTAATAAAGTTTTTAGGAAGTTGATGCCTTTATGGTGTCAACTTCTGCTGTATCAGAGAGATGCCGGATCTTAGTATATGCTATCGCACAGGGATCTATTTCTCCTGTTTTGATTTCGCATGAAATGTACAGGGTGTTTGAAGTTATGATAGAAATTTAACAGCTCTAGATCATTTCTTGTGGTATTCAAGACAAGCATTGGCTAGAGTCAGGTTCAGTTTATGACATCCAATTATGCAAATATCTCTTAAAATCTTACAATTTTAATTGCAGTTATGAAGTTAGTATTTAAAACTCTCTCTCTCTCTTTTTCTAAAAAAAAACTGGAGTTGGGATGAATTTTGGACAATTTCATATTGGAAACCATATATCAACCTCCAATTATTATTTTTTCACTTTGTATTGTTCAGTTCTTCACAACAGAGCCTTATGCCTGTGAACCTTCAAGTCTCCCAAAATATCCCCCAAGTAAGGAGATGGATGCCAAGCGACGAGATGATGAAGCTCGAAGGTGACACTTCAGAGCTTTATTTTGTTATTATGTCCTTTCCTTTTGTGACATTTCAGTAAAGTCTCCATTTGTTTGTGGATGTGTGTTACGGGCATGAAAATCTGCTTATGACTGATACCCTCTTGCACAATGTTTTTCACAAAGTTAATCCAAGTGATATATGCTGAACACTTTTTATTCTTCAAAGAAGGGAAAAATGTTTCTGTAGAATTTACCAAGTTGAGACATCATTTTATTTCAAGGCAATATTCCAGATGGGATAAGGAATGCATATGTGAGAAAAATTAAAAGGTCCAGCATGATCTCTAATTTGGAATCCATCAACTTTACATGCATTGAAAAGAAAATGCAGGGAGTGGACTGTGTAACAAATGCTTGGCTCCAGGTAACTGTACTAGGTTACCGAGGTAATGCAATAAAAATTATCTGCTTTTGTTTATAATGCCATTATGTTTTTGTTGTGAACTATTTTTCACTATTCATCATGGACAGCATTTGGTACAATGAAAATCATAAAAAACATTGTTATTATATTTTATGCTTCTTTTGCTGGTTAAGAAGGAAAGGCACAATTCATTTTGTTCTTCAAAAATTTATTTTCTATACAATCTGCAAGTAGTATCTTTTTCACTTAGCATATCTCTCTCTTGTTAAGTGCTGTAGGAAATTAAAAATTTATCATGTTTTGTAGACTAAGAGCTGCTGCAAAAGCCCAGGGCGATAATGTAAAGAAACCACGCACGCGTGATCGTGCTGCTAGGGCAATGCCTGCTCCCAACGCTGAGCTTCAATCTAATATTGATGTAAGTTTTTGAACGTTTGTTTTTTTTATATTTGTGTGGGTGCTTTCACTTATAGGTTCTTTCTTGGATGATTATGCCCTGTGATCTAAGTTTTCTTGTGCAAGAAATAACCAAAAATTCAAGTCTGCAGTATAAATATTGTTTATACCCTTGACCTCTTTTCCTTTTGCCATTGTATTTGACAAAAGAATTCATGCTTCCAATCTCACTTAGGAATTCCTTGGTTATTTTTTCGCCTCTAAATAAATGAGCTCTATTTTCCTCCTATTTGCCATATATGCTAAAGCAGCATATACTCTAGAATCTGCACTGTTGTGGTTAACTGTCAACTGGAAAGAAGTTTCATTGGATTGTGAGACGATCTCAATTTTTTTTTGCAATTGCTTGAAGTTCTTAGAACGGTGTTTTGTTCCTAAAACAGAGAAGACGACTGATTACCCATGCAAATGCAAAGAGCAAGAGTGAAAAGTTTCCTCCACCTCACCAGGATGGGGCACTTGGCTATCCTTTGGGAGTATCTCAGCATTTTGATCCTGCAGTTGTCCCATCGGACGTACCATATAGTTCCACTTCATTCACCTATTCAAAAGAGCCAGTGCAAACTTGGTCAGGCCCGTTGGTTGACCCTGCAAGCGTTGGCACTGCAAGGCGAAAGAATACTACCGGAAACCATAAAGATAAAGCCGCTGATTACCGGTTCAAGGGAAAGAAAAGCTTGGATTGAACTTTTGGGGCATATATACATTGGGAAACAAGATTTGTGAAACCGGTGATTCCTTATAGAGCAGAAGACACACTGCTATTTGATGAAAGTGCATGGCTGCTTACACACATGAAAGGTATATATTAGTCGTTTTGGTTAAAAATGTACGGAGTAAAATGAAATCAAATTTTCTGTAGTCTTGTTTTACACTTTCATGATAGAAAATTTTCAGTTATTTCTATTGGGATGGTTGATGACAAAATTCCATTGATGTGTATATTTTGATTATTCTTTTTCTTCTTAAATTATAGTGTTGAAGGCTCAGTTCTGTTTAAATTAGTCGAAAGGAATCAATAAGTTCTAAGGATCCTCATTCATCTGGCTTAGTGGCAATTTTAATGAAATTATTATTTTGAAATATATTAATATTACTATATTATAACATAATGCTATATACAACAATGCAGTGATGGCCTTTTGATCTTAAAGAGGATAATGACTTGTAAAGATGGGCAAATGTGAGCTATGGGGACTATGTATATCGTAGTCACTCTGATGTTTAAGTTAAAATGTGTCAAAAAGAGAGTTTGGAAATATAAGTGCTAAGAGAATTGGGAGCAATTGAAGAATTACGAAAACTCTAAGAAAAAACATATCTCGCATCTGTAGGGATGATGAGATTTTATACTCGTATTTCTGATGGGATTTTATACTTGTTTTTCTTTTGGATTCTTCTCATTCAGTCCAATAATAGTATTTATTCCTCTTCTATGTATTATCTCAAAATATTTGAAAAAACATTTACTCCATAACTATCTCATAATCTTCGAATTCGTTCAGCTGTTTGGTGTTCATGCTTCAATAGTTTCTCAACCGTCTATCCTCCAGGAAAAATATGTTCATGCTCGACTCTACCAGGACTTTTAACTTTTTATACGGCAAATGTCCTTGGTGTGAGGGGCAAGCGTGCACCCTTTGGGCGTTCAGTTGTACGAGCACTCTCATGTAGTAATCACTAACTCTTATAATATGCGAATTAAAGGATAACCTGACATAATTGTTTTTAATAAAAGTAATAATAATGCCAATAAGTTCTTGATTTTAGTAATTAATTTGATTTAGTGGTTAATTAAATTAACTGGCTAAACTGATGGTGGAGATTAAGAGGTCTCACAAATTTGCCAATATATCTTAATTTTGGCCAATCACAATGCTATTTCATGTAAAATAGCAAAATGTAGATTAGATTAAGGGTGAGCAAATTCGGACCGAACTATAAAAATTAATCGAACCGATTTAATTGATCGGTTCGGTTTGATTTGAAAAAATTTTAATTAAAAAAAATTTCAATTTTTGATTTTGATTTCAGTTTTTTATAAAACCTAAATAAGTTACTAATAAATTAAATCAATTTGAATTGCATCAAATTTAAAATGCATGTAATTTAATTAAATCAAATCGAATTAAATCAAATTTAATTTGATTTATTCTATTTTTTAAAAATTTTAATTCAGTTTAATTTATAAAATATAAAATTCGATTTGACTGACCAAACTGAATAAACTAAACTAACATGTTTGCTTACTTTGTAGATTAGATAGCTTTGCTCTACAAGTTTTTGTCATTCAAAAAAGCAAATATAATAAAGAAAAGAAAATGAAACAAAACATAAAGAGAGAATCAGACAGCCGGTGCCCATGCGACATAAGCTTATAAACCTCTAGGGAAAATCGAGTCTTTTTTATTGGTCTTTACTTGATAAAAGCCAAACACCCCCACGCACTCCACCCTCCACCCCCTGCCTGACACCCAAAAGGCAATAACTTAACGCTCTTCCTTCCTGTCAGTTTTGATTCTTCTTTCGTCTTTTTTTTCTCTTAAATTCTTTCAGCTCTGCCTTCCACAAAGCAAACCCAATAAACCCTTTCAATCATTCACCTTATTTCTCTATTTGGAACCAAATCCAACAAAAAACCTCATAAGAACACTTGCTTTTGTTGTTTGGTAATGGAGGAGACGAATAGCAACTCCATAGCAAACAATGTGGCTCGAGCCATTGTTGCTGCTCTTGATTGGAACTCCACTCCCGATGCTCGTAAAGCTGCTGTTTCTTTTCTTGACTCTGTACACGCACTCTCTCTCCATCTTTTACTCTCCTCTCTATACGGGCTGATGGCATAGAAGTGTATTTGCTAATGCGCTTATATTTATTTGATTCATGTTGTTCTTTTCGCTTTGCTTTGTCAGTATCTGCGCCATTCAAGTTTGAATCTTGATTGTGTACAGTGATACAAATTGATTAAACGATAGTAAATTCCATAACTGTTTGTGGAAATCATTGGTATTTTGATCGAGTTTTGGGGTTTTAGCTAATGGGTATTCAATATTAACTAATGATTAGGTTACTGTAGCTCTTGTCTTCGCTTATGTGCTATTCAATTCTACTGCCAAGTCATATGTGCTATTATCTTCGAGTTATATACTCGCCTATACTTGTTTTTTTAAAATTTCCTTGGCTATTCTATTAATTGTATATTTTATTTTGACATCTGGAGTAATTTAGACTTTACTAAATGTATATATATATACGCACACACACATACACACACACAGAGTTCGTTTTCTTGGATGAGAGAGTAAAATAAGCTTATTGGAGTTGGTAGCCTGGGTTTATGCCATTCAATTTTCTCCAGTAACTGTCAGAAAATGGTAGATTTTGCAAGCTTTTGTGTTTACCTATTGCTTTGGGGCTATATTCTATTTAAAATTTCATATATGTAATGAACAGCTATTGCATCACATATATTCTTTTTAAATTTTAGATATGATTGGATTTTTAGAGCTGAAATGTATCTCGCTACTGAACCTTTCTTATGGATTCCAAAAATATGGATACTATTCTCAAGTTACAGGCCTTTTTTGGAGTCTGGGTTACTTGAACATTAATGTTGAGAATGATTGGATAGTTTAATGCTCTTAGCAGTTGGTTGGATTGTGAAGGTTGGTTTTTGGTTAAACAGATATGAAGTTTAGATATGGTGGTCTGTTTTACTTTTGGAAGTTGGACTTTTGATATTGATTATCAAATTGTTCTCCTTTTTGTTTAAAATGGTGGTGGTCATATTCTTTTTTCCCTTTTTTTAATTAAAATTTTTTTTGGGAAGAATCTATCACTTAGCCTTCAGACACATGTTTGCATTACTATATAAGGAAGAACAATGTTTAAATTCCTTAGGTTCCTTTGCTTGTAGATAAAATACTTACCACAGGTAATTAATCTGCTGTCCAATATCTGCAGATCAAAACAGGAGATGTACGAGTTTTGGCAACTACATCGTTCCTTCTTGTCAGAAAGGATTGGTCCTCAGAAATTCGGTTGCATGCTTTCAAAATGCTACAGGTTTATACTCAAATACCGCTGCTATATCCTTTTTGGTGGAGATTTCTTGATGCTTTTTTTGACCTATATCTTGATTGTTTAATGGGAAAAATGAAGGAGCCCTCAATAGCTCCTTATAAAGAACCATCTCCAAGGTCCGAAAGATTCTTCTCTCAAATTTTTTTGATTGCCTCGTTTCAAATGCATTAATCAAGCTTGAAGCAAAGCCATAGAGAGCAGACCCCTCTATATTTATTCAACATTGCTGTGGTGCAAGTGGTTATGTCTGTGTGCTATTATGCAACTGTGTTCTTTTATGCAATAATAATTCATTTCTTATTTCTCTGTGGAAAGAAAAAATAAATAAACTTTCTCTCAGGTACATCTCCAATGTGTAGCATAGTAGAACTCTTGTATAAGAATTCACATATAAACTACCCTAACTGAATCTAAGTATTAAATTGCAATTTGTTTCATGCAGTTATTGATGATGTGAGGATGACTCGACGAGGAATTTCATGAAGATGTGGATTTTTTTTAAGTCTTGAATCTTTTGAAAATAGCATGAGTTGAGAAATATCTAATATTAGAAAGTAGACAATTATCTATTTTTACTTTTGCCTCTTGCTTGGAATGTTCGCTGTGAAAGACACTGAAATATTCATAAATTCATGACTCACTTTCTCTAGTTTGACATGCTAATTGGATGTTTATTAAAGGTTGGTTGCAAATTTATTAACCTGATACTGATCTGCATATAATTTGAATTTTGAAGGCTTCCTGATTGCTATTAGACTATCGAATGATGCTAATAATTTTTTTTTTTCTCCGCCCAAAGGTCTTCAAATATGTCAAATTAATTAGTAGGTCTTAGGTTGCTTGAATTTTACTGAAGCCTAAGCATATGCACTTTCTGCAGAATTTGGTTCGGTTACGGTGGGAGGAATTAAGCCTGCTAGAGCGCAGGAATTTTGCAAATGTTGCTGTTGAATTGATGTCTGAGAGTGCAAATTCTTCTGAAGAATGGGCTCTTAAAAGTCAAACAGCTGCCCTTGTTGCTGAGGTTCTAAGCACATTCCTTCAAAATTTTGTGTAAACTTTTGGCCATTTCCAGTTCAGTACTCTTGACCTTGCTCTTTTGCAGATTGTTAGAAGAGAAGGTATAGAACTGTGGCAGGAGCTGCTTCCCTCTCTGGTTTCCCTATCTGGCCAGGGTCCTGTTCAAGTATATATTTTCCTGTCATGTTTGTGCTTGTACCCATTGTGTTTCTTGATTATGCTTCATTCTGAAGTATGCCTATTCTTTCCCTTTTATCAGGCTGAGTTGGTTTCAATGATGCTGAGATGGCTTCCTGAAGATATTACCGTTCACAATGAAGATTTAGAAGGTCCATAATGACCTGTCTGGAGCACGACATTTGTAGCTTGTATTTTTTTTGTATACTGATACATGCATTCTGAGGAAATTGAATAGTTGAAATTGAGTAGTTTTAACTTTTAGCAATTCTGTATACATCATAAGAAACTTCTCTTTCAGAGCATCAAAAGTGGATTATTTGTATTATGAATTGTAAGGTTAAAGTGCATATGGCTTGCTTCCTAGGTAGATGGGGTTTTCTATCTTTACATCCCCCTCTCCTCTTTCTCTCTTTCTCTATCTCTCTCTTTATAATATACACCTTTAGTTCCCTGCTTTCATGAAGTTTGACCTGACCAACTATTTGATTGTGTTTCGGTCTTAAAGTTGTAACTGAAGATTTTAATTTTTGTTTCACTTATTTTGCTGCTTGTCTCTTATTTTGGCTCTGAATGTATTTTTAGGTGATCGCCGTAGGCTTTTGTTACGGGGGCTTACTCAATCCTTGCCCGAAATTTTGCCTTTGTTTTACACTGTATATATCTAACTTTACCTCTACTACAACTCTGAGTGTATGTGCGTGCACACACTTTTTTGTAATGCCTTTGTTCTTTGTGCAGTTACTGGAAACACATTTTGGAGCTGCATTGCATGAAGTTAGCAGGCAACAACTGGATGCTGCAAAACAGCATGCATCTGCAGTAACAGCTACTTTAAATGCTGTTAATGCATATGCTGAGTGGGCTCCGTTGCCTGATCTAGCTAAATATGGCATAATTCATGGGTATGATAACTCACACAGCTGATTTGGAAATACAAGTGGGGATTTTATTTTTTATTTTTATTTTTTTCACTTTCTCCATCATCAGCATGGATTATATGTTATTTCTCCAACATCTCTCTTTCTCCCTCCCAGGTGTGGTTTTTTACTTTCTTCTGCTGACTTCCGACTTCATGCTTGTGAATTTTTCAGACTTGTCTCCCCAAGGTAAGCCTTATGATTTATTTGGTGTCTTAAATAGTTAAATTAGACTTCCCCATCCATAGTGCACATTCTCATGAGCCATGACTATTGTGTAATGTGAATTGAGATTTGCAGGAGAAGACCCGTTGATGCCTCTGCTTCTGAATTTGATTCTGCAATGAGCAATATCTTTCAGATCTTGATGAATGTGTCCAGGGAATTTTTACACAAATCTAGCTCAAGCACTGGGATTATAGATGAGAGTGAATTTGAGTTTGCAGAATATATCTGTGAGAGTATGGTGTCTTTGGGTACTTCCAACTTGCAATGCATTTCTGGTGATGACAATATACTCGCTCTTTATTTGCAACAGGTAGGTCCATTTTAGTATGTAAAGTAGCATTTTTCATGTGAGTGAATTTTCAGTGCATTTGTATAACCATTCACAATTTAAATCTTGGATATCATTTCAGATGCTGGGATTTTTTCTACATTATAAGCTAGCTCTTCATTATCAATCCCTAATCTTTTGGCTGGTAGGTAGATATTTTTTTGAAGTTATTGTCACAATGCCTAGCTGGCACATTTGCTACTATTAATGTTATTAATTTTTTTTTCTTGTAGGCACTAATGAGAGATTTACTGTCCAAGCCAAAAGCTACTGCAATTTCATCTGGAGAGGGTTCTGCTGTTAGCACCGTTGGACCTGGTTCAGGACAAATTGAAAGAACAAGGATTCTAAGTCTAATGACTGATGATATTTGTAATGCAATTCTGAATATCAGTTTCCAGCGGATGCTTAAAAGAGAAAAAGTGCTTCCTGGGACATCTTTTTCTCTTGGGGCATTGGAGTTATGGAGTGATGATTTTGAAGGCAAGGGTGATTTTAGCCAATATCGTTCCAAGCTGGTAAATTTTGCTTAGATACTTGAATTATATTGTAGCAGTCTGAGGTGCTTGTTGTGCTGGTAGAATTATATATTTTAAGGTTTTATATTATATCTTAATTTGTTTGATATTTGTTAATTTATTCATAAGTTTCTTTGTCCTAAATCTTTCAATTTTTCCTCTTTTTCTTTTCTGTCCTCATTTATTATTTATTTTGTTGTGTCTAGGATTTGTTACTGATGTGTGCACTCTTAATGCAGTCTGAGCTGATGAAGTTTGTAGCATCTTTTAAGCCCCTGATAGCTGGCGCTAAAATTTCTGAGAGAATATTTTCAATTGTCAAGAACCTTCTAGTTTCTTCAACACCTGTTCAGGTGTATTAATGAACTCTTTTGTGCAGTCTTATTTATGGACGTCTGAATCTCTAGATTTTTCGATCTTGGGGTTTTTGCTGTTCCAGTATCACCTTGTGCTGACATTCATGTTTCAATATCATGCATATTCTTTAATTCAGGAATTAGCTGTGATGGAAAGCACACAAGTGGCTCTTGAAAATGTTGTAAACACAATTTTTGATGGATTGCATGAATTTGCTGGAGGGAGTTCTGAAGTTCACCATGCATTATGTAGAATATTTGAAGGTTTTGGTAACCTGTATATTTTACTGGAATTCTTTTTTCCAATCTTATCTTCAAGCTTACTGAAAAGCCGTTGCTACTGTTAATTGAAGGTTTACTTCAGCAACTTCTCTCTTTGAAATGGACGGAACCAGTGCTTGTGATAGTCCTTGGTCACTATTTAGATGCAATGGGTCCATTTTTGAAATACTTCCCAGATGCTGTGGGGAGCGTTATCAATAAGCTATTTGAGCTTCTGACTTCACTTCCATTTGTTGTTAAGGTCTTCTTGTATTATTAATATAATTTTCAAATATCATCAGTTTAAAGGGATATCAAATTGAGCTAGACCTTTTATTTTAACTGCTAGGATCCTGCAACAAGTAGTGCACGGCATGCAAGGCTTCAGATTTGTACATCATTCATTAGAATAGCCAAAGCTGCTGATAAAAGCATTCTGCCTCATATGAAGGTGCCTTTCTGTTTTTTTGCCCTTTTCCTTATTTAACTAATTTTCTCTTCCATTTGTTTGGCAACATGGATTTAAATCGCAGTCGCGGTCACGATCGCAGTCGCCATTGCATGTAATGGCAACAGGGCAGTTGCGGCTGTAACATAGCGGTAACGACAAACTGCTATGCAATTTTTATGCAAAAAATTGCAAAATGTTACAAATGAAGAAATATTTTCATAATTCACTAAAACTATGATTTTCAACTAACTAATAAGCATAAATTCTGCTCTTTATTATTCGTTTTTTTTAATTAATCTATGAAAATTTTTTGAAAAGTAAACTGGCTAGGCTTTGGTTTGGCACAAATGAAATGGAAGAAGAAGAAGAAAATGAAAGGAAAAAAAAAAAAAGAAACGAGAATTTGCTCCATTTTGTAATCGCCATTATCTTTATATATGGCCCTTATGGGTTACAGAAATTTTTTGGCCATTAAATAACTGTTATATAATGGTAATGCAGAGCTAAAATACCATTATTAATAGCAGTTACATTGCGTAACGACCATTATTTAATTTCATGTTTGGCAAAATGAGTCAACTTCATGAATCAAAAAAAAAAAAAAATGACTGGAATTATTTAAGTCCTGACTTGTAGCTTATTCAGAGTCCCCCTGTCTAAAAACTATAATGAAAATGCCTTATACTAACTTTAGCATGGACGAAGAGGGAAATAATAATAACTGGAATATTTTATCTCCTATTCAGACACAGTTGGATAGAGCCTAACTAATTCAGGAAGATCTCATATTTACTTTGTTGCCCTGTTTTACTCTAGGGTATAGCCAATACCATAGCGTATATGCAAAGAGAAGGTTGTCTGCATCGAAGTGAACATAATCTTCTGGGTGAGGCATTTCTTGTTATGGCTTCTGCTGCTGGGTAATGTCTTATTATGAGCAGATTCTGAATTTTGGCTAGTGTGTCAGACATCTGGTTTATTACTGCAAGTTTCTTACTGGATGTAGGATTCAACAACAGCAAGAAGTTTTAGCCTGGTTACTTGAACCTCTGAGCCAACAGTGGATACAGCTAGAATGGCAAAATAATTATTTGTCTGAACCACTGGGTCTTGTTCGCTTATGTTCTGATACTCCATTCATGTGGTCAATATTCCACACTGTGACATTCTTTGAGAAGGCACTTAAAAGGAGTGGAACCAGAAAAGGGAATTTGAGCTTACAAAACAGTGCAACATCAAGCACTTCTTTGCATCCAATGGCTTCACACCTGTCCTGGATGCTGCCTCCTCTCTTGAAAGTATGTGGATTGCTCTTAAGAACTAAGAATGTTAGCCTTGTCATTCACATTTTGTGTACTTGAAGTGCATTACTGGTGAAAATATGGTGTTTATTTTCAGTTGCTTCGCGTCATACATTCTCTTTGGTCTCCATCCATATCTCAAGCACTACCTGGAGAACTGAAAGCTGCTATGACCATGAGTGATGTTGAGCGATATGCTCTTCTAGGGGAAGGGAACCCTAAATTGCCAAAGGGTGCTTTGACTTTCACCGATGAATCTCACATTGACATGAGCAAGGAAGGATATGCTGAAACTAATGAATCTGATATACGAAATTGGTTAAAGGGTATCAGAGACAGTGGGTAAGTATCAGTGCTTTGGAGGTGGTTTGAAATTTTTGTTCTGCATTTTATGTATGTCTTTGTGCTACTGATAGAATGCTTAAATTGAATTGAGAGTAGTGCTGGTTCCATTGACAGAATCCATTAGCAGGATTTTTTTGCTTTTATTAAGTATTATGGTATTTGTATTTCATGCTCAGTGACATCTGAATATCCTTGTTCTCATTGCCAGTATAATTAAATTCAATTGTTTCATTAATTCATTGAAGAAAGAAGTATTTATTTAGTCTTACTTGGTGAAATGTGAACAGGAATAGAGAATACACCGTTGGCTGTATTATATGCAGTACAGCCAAGGTACTGTCCTTGGGTGCTGTATGATGGATGGTTTACCTTGTCCTATTTATGTTTCTTAGTCCAATTGCATTTCTACTATTATATTAATAAATACATGGGTGATCCCATAATCATTCTAAGGAAAGATCTTATTCTTTTCTTAAGCAGTATATTGTACTAGTTTATGTATGTCTTCTCCAAATAAGGTACTGGTGCATCCTTCATGATTTCAGGTACAATGTCCTGGGCCTGTCAATGACCATTGGAGATTCCTTTTTTAAATGTTTGGGTGTGGATACTGTCTGTGTAGCACTAGTGGAAAATGTACAGTCAATGGAGTTCAGGCATATGCGGCAGCTTGTTCATTCAGTTTTGATGTATTTGGTCAAATCTTGTCCTTCAGAGATGTGGGAGGTCTGGTTGGAGAAGCTCCTGTATCCATTATTTCTCCACGTGCAGCAAGTTCTTAACTTTTCTTGGTCTAGTCTTTTGCATGAAGGTAAAGCAAAGGTTCCAGATGTCCACAGCATGCTTGCTGGGTCGGACTTGAAAGTGGAAGTGATGGAGGAGAAACTTCTTCGAGATCTAACTCGAGAGACGTGCGCACTTTTCTCTGCTATAGCTTTACCCGGATTAAATACAGGGCTTCCTTCTTTAGAACCATCTGGGCATGTCACCCGTGGTGACACATCTTCTTTAAAGGATCTAGAAGCATTTTCATCAAATTCTATGGTTGGGTATGTTATGTAACAGTAGTTTTTGTTTCCCGTTTATTCATGAAAGTGATTCTTAATATTTTATTTTATTTGTGTTTTATAATCAAAAGTTGCTTAAGTCCAATTTTAATGCATTAACAGTTTCCTTTTGAAGCACAAAGGTTTGGCCCTTCCAGCATTGCAGATTTGTTTAGAAGCGTTTACATGGACAGATAGTGAAGCAGTGACAAAAGTTTCTTCATTTTGTGCTACTGTTATTCTTCTAGCTATATCAACAAATAATATTGAACTCCGAGAATTTGTTTCAAAAGATCTTTTCTGTGCTATAATCAAAGGCTTAGAGCTCGAGTCAAATGCAGTTATCAGTGCTGATCTGGTTGGTCTCTGTCGAGAAATATTTGTTTATCTTCGTGACAGAGATCCAGCCCCAAGACAGGTAAATATCATTCACCATGCTATTTTAATGTCTTCAGTAAAATTTTATTGGTGGAACCTTAGTATTTGATTGAGTTCTTCCTAGAATTGTCAATTGATGGTTGTTTCCTTTATTTCCCCAGGTTCTACTCTCTCTCCCTTGTATGACACCCCAAGATTTGGTTGCTTTTGAAGAAGCTTTAACAAAGACATTTAGTCCTAAGGAACAAAAGCAGCACCTAAAGAGCTTGCTTTTATTAGCTACGGGAAACAAATTGAAGGCACTAGCTGCCCAAAAAAGTGTGAATATCATCACAAACGTTACAGGTAAGAACTCCAATATCATTCCAGCTTCTTGTATTCTATTTTCTCAGTGACAGCATCCTATCTTCTATTTGTTATCACCTTGATGTGCTATGCTGCAAAATCCCCGTTTGCTATTTATTTATTCTATAGCAGAAGAATGCTCATCCAATCAGTAGTAATCATTTGCACTCTTCAATGTTCAATTCTAAACACAACCATAGTTACAATCCATCTAAAGAGTGTACTTACTAGCTTGTTGCCCTTCTTTCAGTGAGATCTCGAAGCTCAATTAATCCTCCGGAAACTAGAATTGATGAGGGAGAATCTGTGGGGTTGGCAGCCATTTTATGAGGAACTTGCATGATAATTGCAGAGGTGTACAGATACGAGTTTAAAAGAAAAGGAAGAGATCTGTTTTTGGACAACATTAGAAGGTAGTAGCCTAGAAGGCGGGTTTTATTTGCCCCGATGCCATGAAGATGGGAAGCTGAACATCAGCTTGTATAATATCTAGCGGTACTCCATGGCATATTCCATTATCCTATGCTTGTGGTTGCCATGGCAAGTTGTCTCACATGATTGTATCTTTTTTGTTATATTTTTCTCGCTTCCCTGGCTGTGTAAAGACCACACTTGTCTGTATTCGCATTCTCCATCAAATATCGAAGTATATTCATTTGCTATTGATGCCTTCTCTCTTTATTCTTGAATTTCTGTTTGCTTTGTAACTGAATATTCCTAAGCCTATATATTTATTTATTGGCAGTATGGTGTCCTGATAGTTTCTTCTATTGAAGTGGGAATAGAAAACAAAAGGGCTAGAGCCAGATTCTCATGTGATTTGTGAAGTTTCAAGATAATTAGGAAGTGTGATTTCGTCTCTTCTCCCTTTTTTTTTAAGTCGTCTTTTTTTTTTTTTCCTGTAATTTTAGTGCACTGTTCTCTTCTACATGGGAGGATATTAATAAATACTGCCATGCAGAATGAAAAAATTTTCCACGACTTTAGTACCCTAACACAAAGCAAAACTAAGAAAATATTCTAGACTTCAAGAACACAACCAAAACCATGATTTGAAAATTGGGCTGGTTGGTTGGATTGGTTAAATCAAGAATTGGAAACGAATTGTTGATCAATTTGATTAATTCTGAATTAATTTTTAAAATTATTTTTAATTATTATAAATGTACTTTTATTTTTAAATATTTTTTAAAGTTATGTTAATAATTTTAAAATTTTTAAAATAATTAAATTGAATCTTCAACTTAAAAACAAACCAATTAATTAATTTATTGACCAATTCGGCATATATCTTTATTATCCGTGAAATGCATGAAAAGTAGTAATGCCATCTAACTAATTTACTTAAGTGAAGATGTTTGTTTAATCAAATAATTGTCAATGCAGTGAGCAGACTAATATGAATTCTTTGACCAAAGTTAATCCAACAATAATAAAATATAAATATGATATGATACAATATCATATAGAAAACTATTTATTAAAATATTTTCTGATACCATATAATCGAAATAGAGCTACTATTATTATTATTAAGGTCTACTAGAAATAGAGCTACTATTATTATTATTAAGGTCTACTAGCTTTGAATGGTAGACATATATACATATATATGATAAGAAGAGTAGATGAGAATTGTTAGATGGTGACACTGGATTGGAAGACACGTAATACTAATGCCTGTCGTCTTGATTCTTCTAGCTTAAGTAAAATCTCCTATAAATATATAAGAGTTTCTTTGGCATTCTGCATCTCTCTTTCAAGTTTCAACTCTTTTCTTCTTTTTCTTGAGGAAGCAATGGGACCAGGAGGACCTGGGCCACCGGGATGGGGCCCACCACCACCACCAGGCGGACCCCTAGGTCTCTTCGGTGGCTTTTGTGACTTTATAGGTGGCTGGTATGTGTGTTCTTTGTTTTTCCTTGGTATTATTTTCAGTGCTATTATACATAGTAATGCAAAAGGTTTAATTTTTTTGATTGGATAATTAAGAATGTTAAATGTGTGGTTTTGCAGTTTGAGCTTTCTGTGCTGTTGCTGGTTACTTCAAGATTGCTTTGGTGGTCCAATGGGCCGTCGTGGCCCATTTGGTCCACCTCCTCCATGAGCCATGGCCATCATCACCTGCTGTATTACCTATTTTTATATTCTATTTTATTGTATTTGTAATAATTACCTCATCCCTTCTAGTGGATGGGGTTAATGTTTTGGAGATTTTATGTTTCTGAATGTTATTCTATCAAACATATATATATATATATTAACTGAATCCAAACAAAATAAAACATATGCTTAGTTTCTAGTTACTGTTAAAATCCCACATATAACTTAAAACCCTAATCTCAGGCAGTTTTATCCAAGAAAGAGGATGTAAAATTCTAAATATAAGAAATTCTTTTTTCAATTTACTTTATTTTGAGATAATGTAGATTGAAATTGGAAGACAAATTTAATTTTATATAAAAAAATTATTGTATGCTCCATATAATTTTTTATGCATTTCATAGTGAATCACATAATTCAGAATCACTTGTGGATTCGTAAGTGGGTTAATTGTCTCACTATATTTCAACCTTTAAATTGTATAGTATAAGTTTTTGTGTGTATGTTGCCATTGAATTATCATTTTATTCTAATTCGTTAAACTTCTATATTAATTTATTAAAGGTTATTTTTATAAATTTAGATAAATTGTATATTTATATAAAATCTAAAACTAATTCTTTAATAATTAATCTCTCGTAGATGAAAAGAAAACGTAATTTGATTTATCTAATATCGAAAAAACAAAGCTTATGACTTGGCAAAGATAAAAATAAAATATTTAAATTTTATTTTTACTTTCTTTAGATTTAATACTTTATACCAAAATATTAGTATTTAAATAACTAAAAAAATTAAATATGTAATGATTTTACTTATTTTTAAGTTGGTCAAGATAAATATGAGAAAAAGATATTAGATAAAACAATTTTAATATTTTATAAATAATTTTACTTACATTTTTCTTATATATTAATTACTTAATTTTTCATATATTATATATTCATATCGTATTATCTCCACGAACATATTTTTAATAAAATTTGCATTATTCACAATGATATGAAGTCTTAAATGATTTTCTTTCAATAACTCTTGTGATAATTTCTTCAAAAAAGATTGTAAGGAAAAATATTAAAATTTAAATTTATTAATAATTTCTTCAAAAAAGATTGTAAGGAAAAAAATAACAACTTAAAGTTATTAAAATATTTTATAAAAATAAAAAATGTGAGTCCTAATCACAATGGCCAAAGTGATTATCCCCAATGGAAATGGTGAAGTTTCAACAAAATTCTTTTATTGTTTAAATATTTTTCTTTTTGTAAATAAGTTATGCATCAATTTATTTTTGCATTTGTATCATATCTTAAGAAAATAATTACAGTCATTATCATTTCAATTACACATAAAAGGATTGAACAAATTACTTCACTGCAAAGTGATAAGTTTCCATGAGTGATTTGCTTTACTGGTTGAGGCATAGTCATAACTGGACATAAATTCACTTATACCCCATAAACAAAATCAATAAAAATTCACATATCCTGATTAAATATGAACTAATAACAATATTACATTTGGTATCGATGTGGTCGAA
>CATIWR010405800.1:0-17872 GCA_949677035.1 Omphalea diandra
ATAACTTGACTAAAAAATAATATTTAATTAAATGCTCAATAAATTTACTATACTTTATTTTTCACACAAAACAATATCTATATATATATATATATATATATATATATATATATATATATATATATATATATATAATAAAAACAAGCAATTGAACTAAGTTCATATATAATTATATTCAAGTTTTATATCAAAATTTAAATTAATTTACAAACAAACATATAATATTTAATGATAACAAATCACTAATTACAAAAAATTTTATGTATTATAATAAAAATTTATGTGATAAGATTAATTTTGTCTTAATATGTGAGTTTATCGTGATAAAAATCAAATTTATCACAATTATTATAAAAATAAATAAACTTGTGGTAAATTTCTTTTATGTATTAAATCATTTAAAAATTATGGTATAAATTTATTTTAATGACCTAAAAAATTAAAATGTTTATGTGATTTTCAATGGTATCCAAAGTTTTAAATTAAGTCAATTATACTCTAATTTGGCGAATTGATTCTAATTATACTTTAAGTCAAAATTAAAATTTAGTAAAGTATATATTTAGACTCAATTGACCTTATACTTTTTCAATTAGTTCAATCAAATCTAAAATTAAGTTTAGAGTTTAATTAATATGATACATTTATTTCTATTCAATTTCATTTGATTTTCACTTAATTAAATTTATTATGTACTTTTGTATGATGAATTATAGTTTTATATTTAAATTTAAAAATTTAAATTTATAATTTCTAAAATCTCTCAATCTCTCATTTTTTTAAAGAAAATTCTCTCAATCTTTTTAAAAATTTAATTTTTTTATTTAAAATAATAAATTTTTTAAGCTCTTCAGAATAAAAATTTATATAAAATATTTAAAAAATCAATTGCATGAGATTAATTAAGATGAAAGTTTATCTTTATTCAATTTATCTCATTTTTGTTTAATTAAATTTATTATATACTTTTATATGATGGATTTTTTTAATTGAAATTTATATTTTAAAAATAAAAATTTTCAAATTTCAATTTGTAATTCATAAAATCTCTCAATCTCTCATTTAAAATTTTTTTTTCAATCTCTGCTTAAAAATGTAAACTATTTAAAATAAAAACTTTAAAAAATTAATTACATGGACTTAATTAAGATGATACTTTTGTTTTGTATTAAATTTAACCCTTTTTTTTGCTTAATTAAATTTATTATATGTATTTTTACATAAAAATTTTAATTTTATATTTAAATCTATAAAATTTTAAAAGGTAAATTTTATAATTCATAAAATCTCTCAATATCTCATTAAAATTTTCTCTCAATCTTTCCTTAAAAATTTAAATTTTTATATTTTAAATAATAAAATATTTAAATAATTTAAAATAAAAACTTTAAGAAATATTTAAAAACTAATTACATGAGCTTACTTAAAATGATACTATTATTTTTTATTTAATTTAATCTCATTTTTATTTAATTAAATTTATTATATACTTTTATATGATTTTTTTGTGTTTAAATTTAAAATTTTAAAAAATTTTGAAATTTAAATTTATAAATTTTAAATCTTTCAATCTCTCTTTTAAAAAATTTCTTTCAATCTTTCATTAAAAATTAAATTTTATTTTTAAATAATAAATTATTCAAATCATTTAAAAGAAAACTTCTATGAAATATTTAAAAAATTAATTACATGATATGAACCTGAACATTCTCAAAAAATTTATCCTTGAAATAAAATTTAAGGATTTTATTAGTTTATTATTTAAATATATAAAATAAAAGTTTTTAATTAAAAACATTAAATTAATGGAAAATTAATTATTTATCAACTAAAATAAAAATAAAAATTTAATATTTTTGTGAAAAATTATTTAAATTAAGTAAAAATAAAAATGTTATTTTAGTAAAATTTAAACTAAATTTTGAGTCTAATTGAAAAAATACAAGGGTGAATTAAGATTAAATCTATACTTTACAAAAATACTGATTTTGACTTGGTGTGCAATCAAAAAACTAATTTATCAAATTAGGATATAAGTGAATCAATTAAGAACTTTGGATACAATTGATAATTTGTGAAAAATTTGAGTATTTTGGGTTATTGAGCATAAAAATTTTAATTTTTTATTATAACAATTAGTATTCAAAACAAATGATAATATAAACTCTTTTATCATAATATTTTATCACAATATATTGGTGTCAAATTTCTATTGCTCACCAAATTATATATAAGAAGTAATATTGTCATAATAATATTTTATAACTGTGTTAAATAATTTTATAAAACTAATAAAATTATTTTATCACAATAAATAACTTTTATTCTTACTAATTAACTTGTTATTATAAATAAAAAATTATATTTTAGGCACATGAACAAAAGCAGTAAAATTAACAAATTTATTAAAAATATAAAATATTAACAAGTTTTAAAAAATAAAATAAAATAATGTATATATTTATTAAAAATATTAAATATTAATAAGTTTTGAAAAAATAAAATAATATATATATAGTAATAAATTTATTTTTTTTATTGAATCAGGTTACAAATTGACCCATTTGGATTGACCATTACTCGATACCCTAGTCATTTCAATTTTGTCTCAGGTCAGGTCAGGTTCAAGTCACATTTTTTCGAACGAATTTAGGTCAGATGAAAAACTGCCACCTTTATCCTTTACCCAACCCCACAAACAATCCATCCCTATAGTCTTGCCTTTATATATCCTTTTCTCTTTTATTTATTTATTATTTATTTCTAGGGATGGAGATTACATTTTTGAAATTCAAAATTGACATCAACTCTAAATAGTCTCATCTTACCACTAAATTAAGATACTCTTTTTTTAGTTAATATTTTCAATATATATATATATATATATATATATATATATATATATGTATGTATGTATGTATGTAATGAAAATGTCTAATTGGCAAAGATATTGTTACTAAGTATAATGATGTATTGCATTAGTTTAATGAACAACTTATTTTCACTTTTTTAAATCTATAGCTTGAAATGTATAGAAATGATTCGCTTCCATAAGATTATAGAAAATGCTTGGCCTTCTGATTGAGTAAAATACTACTCGTTCATGGAAAGATTAAGTAGATACGTAATTCTGACTTGATGCTATGGTACTTCAGTCTTATTGTGCCTTTGAAGTTTGTTAAAAAAGTAGATCGTTCCAAGTAAGAGTTCCAAATTTCATTAGTTTGAATAGATTGGTTGATCAATTATACAAAGCAGCAACATTTCATAGAAGCACAACTACACGCATATCCTTAGTGATGGTACATGACCTAGCCCACAAGGTAGAGTCTTCACGACAGGGTTTATTTATTTATTTATTTTTGGAGGAAACGAAAGCTAGGTAGGAATACTACGTTTATTGTTTATTGAAAGCATTCACACTATCTCTAGAAAGAGGCTAATAATGCCATTAGAGCTCAATGTAAACATGAAGACCCAAGCGACGCAGCAAAGAAGTCAAGGCCAAATTTATCGTTGGGGCAGGACCATGCTAGGCTTTTTGCTTAAAACAAAGAAGAAGAAGCAAGAACAGAAGAATCTGAAGAATTAATTTAAGTGTTTTAAAAATTTTGTTATTTCTTAATTTTTAAAATCAGTAATTAGAAATAATAAATACTTTATCAATTTGTCATTACATTTCTAAAATCGTTTTAAAAAATTTGATCTAATTGAAAAAATGGGCTAAATTGAAAAATTGATCTAATTGAATTGATTTGATTTTTCAATTTAGTTTAATATGGATGTGATGGATTAAAATTAATATATAAATAATAATTAAAAATTTATTATTATTTTGATAATATATTATTATTTTACAAATATTTATTATTTAATTAAACATCTAGAAGTAAATAAAATAATAAAAACAAAATTATAATCAAATTATTTTAATAAATTGGAATAACAATGTAATTTAAGAAAATTCATAGTTTATTTCTTTTATTGGCTTTTTTTTTTATCTCTTTAGTTCTTTTAATTTTTTATTATATAAGAAACAAAATATTTATTTGTTTATCTCTTTAGTTCTTTAATCTTTTATTATATAAAAAATGAAATATTTATTTTTATTAAAGTCCTAAAGAGGACAAATGTGAAAACTTGCTATATTGTTAAAATTTTTAAATTATTTTATGGAAAAAAATTCATATACTGTTAAATTTTCTAAATTATTGTTATTAAATTATTTTTTATTAAAATTTTTAAATTATTTTCTAAATTTTCTAAAATTTTTAAATTATTTTATGTAAAAAAATTTATATACTTTTTATATTATTAAACTTTTCATTTTTTCTTTTGATTAATTGAAGAAACTAAATATTTTATTACTAGCTTATTTATTTCTTAAAAAAATATATATATATTATATTATCACTTGTCAAAAATATCATGTTGCTAATACAATTACTTGACAATGGCATACACTCATCTAAAATTAAATTTGAAATGAAAATCAATTATAAATATGGATTAGATTAGATACTTATAGGAGGTGTTTGATGATTCAAAATTTAATATTTTTATTTAGCATTATTTTTTTGAGAAAGTAAATTTTTTATCAATAATTATAAAAATATAAAATTTTTGGGTTTGGTTTGATATAATATTTTTTTTGGAATGTATAATTAATGTTATTTTATTTGTACATAGAAAATTTTAAGAAAATTAATTTCGATTATTACCATATTCCTAATACTATAACTCAAAGAAATTAATAAAAATAATACCAAAAAAATATGTGTCAATGAAATTTATACTCATTATCAATCAATATGAAATATACTTGAGTGATCACTGATACAATTGTCCAAGTTTGTGTTAGCTCACATCTTCTGAAAAAGGATTTAAGGTCTGGGGCAGGGAATGGAAGTACTTCTGGTCGTATTGTTGTAATGATTGTTGTCCCTTCAATCATGGCTTGCACCCTTTTCCAATATAGGAAGCCAAAGCAGGACAATGCTAGTAAGTAATTTTTCTTCTTAGTTACTATGTTATTGCATAGGGTTCACTAAGGTTGTCATTCCTGATTGATCTTGCTCTGTACCAATTACCAAATATAATTTCAATATTATAAAATGATTATTCAAATTCAGTTTATATTTCTTGCATGAATTATTAATATGATTACTTCATCATGTGAAGATCTGGGAGAAACTAGTACTAGCGAAGAATGCCAACAATTCAAATATGCGACAATTAGATTTGCAACAGATGACTTCTCTGATAATAATAAGCTTGGACAAGGAGGATTTGGCGTAGGTTACAAGGTAATTTCATACAATAAATAGGGAAAAGGATATCAATTGCCTGAAAGAAAAATACTCCATGATTCAGACTGATGAGCATTATTATTATTTTTCTTTTCTATGGGATCAGGGTCTACTTCCAAATGGACAACGAGTAGCTGTAAAAGAGGTCGTTAAGAGGCTCTAGACAAGGAGGAGAAGCTGAATTTAAGAATGAGGTCAAGTTAGTTGCTAGGCTTCAGCATTGGAATCTGGCTAGACTCTTGGGTTTCTGCTATGAAGGAAAGGAACGGCTCCTCATATATGAATTTTGCCAAATTAAAGTCTTGACCATTTCGTCTTTGGTAGTATTTGTTTCTGAATTCTTCTTAGCTCATTAATGTTCTATTTAAATCTAAAATCTTGCACACATTTAAAAAGGCTATGTTTTTTTTTTTTTTTTCATTTATCAGAGTCCAATACCCTACGTGATCATAACTTCTTTAATTTGTAGATCAAGGTAGACGTTTATTATTGAATAGGAACACCCGCCACAAGAGCATAGTGGGCATCGCTCAAGGAATGCTTTATCTCCATGAAAATTCTCAACTTTGGATTATTTATCGTGATCTGAAAGTTTGCAATATTCTGTTAGATGAAGATATGAATCCTAAAATTTCAGATTTTGGAACTGCCAAATTGTTCGCAATAGATCAATCTCAAGATACTATTAGTACTGGTGGGAACCCCATAAATATACATCATCAGTCTACACTTACAATTGTTTGTTGTGGATGAAACTAATAAAAAAAATAAAGAAAAGTATGAACAAGTATCTTATGGTTTTAGTCATTTTTTTTATTTAGCACGTCAGATTTAGTTTATATCAAAATGTTAGTTTATGATATATATCATTAATCACATAAGTAATAAAATATATAATGTTAACTAAAACATTGACATTAGTTTGATAACATCAATTGATGAGACTCATCTCAACACATCAGTGACACATCATTAATTTTTTAAAATGATTTAGTATTTTTATTTGGATCTAACATTTTTGTTTGTGTCAATATAATATATTGTGTTATTCATTGATAGTCAGATAAAAAATAAATTATCTTAACACTATTTATAATATTGATGTGATAGAAATTATATTTTTATAAAGAATTGAAAGTTATTCTTTAAAATGATGAGCTTTTGATCTTTAACTTAAATCTTTGAAAATTTAATATAGACATAAAACAAAAATAGTTTGAAATTCAATTTTACCATTAAAAATGAAGGAATATGATCGTTTTGATAAAATATTACTGATTGATTTTAATGTGGATTTTATTTAATTGTGTTCTTAAAAAATGGCTTGATGAAAATGATGAGGTATAATTATTTATTATTTGATTTTGAGTTATTAAATGCAATTTGATTTTTTTTACTTTGCTTTGATTTACTTTTAATCTATATATAAAAATATAATTTCAAAAAGCTATACCATGAAATTACTTCAGCACATCAACATCCTAAACAATATTAGTCGATTTACCATTCATCTAACTAAAAAACATAACATATATTAAAATCTTAAGATTTAAATAAAAAATATTAAACTAAATGACATTTTTTCATATTTACAGATTTTAAAAAATATATGATATATCAACTAGCTGATGTGTTATGTCACGTTATCATGGGACGTCAGCATTTTATATTATATATAATTAATATCGTGTATTACAAAATATTGTCTTGATACAAACTATCTCAGAGATTAAAAAAAAATAAAAAATGAAAAAGCTAAATCATTAGGTAATTTTCTATAGTTTTCTTAAAAAAAACGAAGATTTTTAATAACTGATATTAACATATCCTACAAATATGAAAGAGTTAGCAGTTTCATTTGTGTACAATCATGATGTATTTAGTATTATTATGACTACAATCTTCTTCTTTTTTTTTTTTTTTTGAGTTCAGTGGCAACATGGCTCCAGAATATGCAATGCATGGTGTTGTCTCAATGAAGCTAGACGTTTTTAGCTTCGGCATGATAATTTTGGAGATGATCATTGGTCAAAAGAACAGTGATTTCCATAATGGAGAAGAGGAAGAGAACCTTTTGTTTTATTTAAGTAAAAGTGCTTATTTCTCTATGATTAGGATTTAAATTTGAAATTTCCTAAGAGACGACTTTAAAATTAAAAGCTCACTAGTTTATATTTCTCCTTTAATTGGCTATTTGATTTTTATCTACAAAATTGAAAAAAAAAAAAAAAAAAAAGAAGCAAAAATGAAAAATCACATGCGTGCATTTTTTTTCCCCCAATTTTCACAGGCATGGAATAATTGGAATGATTCAAATTTCAAACAAAAGCCTGCAAGACTAGCCCAATTGATTCAGTGCAATGGCCTTTTCTCTGGGCACGTGTAACAAGTTATTGGAATCTAACTTTCCCAAACTTATAAAAAATTAAAAAAAAAAAAATCCGTAGCTAAGAATAGACCAACTTGAATATTTTTTTTTTCTGCACAAAAGAAAAATTGCAAATTTGTTTCTAACTTTTTGTCATTGGGAGAAATGTCAGAAAAGAATCTTGTCCAAATACTGGAAAGTTTTTTTTTTTCTTTTGAGATCCCAAATACTAGAAAGTTGGAACTTCAAAATGACAGAAAATTGAAAATCACTTGCAACATTTCGTTCGTAAAAAATTTTACAGTTTCATAAATATAAAAATGTAAAATTATAAGATATTTTTTATTATACTCTTTCTGTCTCTCTCTCTGTATATATTTATATATAATACCTTTTTGTTTTCCCTTTCCAAAAGAAAAAGGAGCAATTTTTTAATTTTTGTTTCATCCGACTTCAGAAAACTAAGTCAATAAAGCAAGTCAAGCAAATTTGTTTCCAACTTGTGAAATGTGTTAAAGGAATCCTTTATCCAAATAATAGAAAGTTGAAAAATCAAAAAGCTAAAGGATCGCCTAAGACAAGTTGGACAAACAAATAATTGATAGCGACTGAAGTGAATGATGCAGACATATATAATCCTTCACTCAGCCCCGCAAGCCAATCCACCCTTTATTCTTGCCAAAATTATATCGATGGAATTCAAATTTTGATATTTTTTTAAATAATTTTATCTTATCATTAAATTCAAATATCAATCACCTTACTTTTAACGAGTATAATGATGTATTTCATTAGCTTAATAAACAACCTATTTTCATTTTTTAAACCTAAATAAAAAACCAAATAATCAAATCCAGCCTAAATATAACCTAAACCGTTTTTTCATTAAGTCTAAAACACTGCGCATTGACATCAATGTTGATTAGTCAATTTAGATTCCCAAGTAGAATTGAAAACTACTCTGCCGTGAAGCCAAATCATGTTTTATGTCCTTGTCTATCCATTCATGTTTAAAATAACATTGGAAAGTACCATCTACCATTGATTTTTCTTAGTTTGTTTCTTTTTTTCTCTCCGTGTCTTAACAAAAATTTCTGAATTAAGTTTTTCCTTGAAATCATTAGCACATGCCAAGAAGTTGCTAAGTCTCCAAGTTCGATGTGTTCGGTTTTCCCTATACTGTTTACATTATTTCATAATCTATTGCTTGAAATTTATAGAAAATGATTTGCTTCCATAAAGATTGATAGAAAATGCCTGGCCTTCTGATTGAGTAAAATACTATTCATTCATTGAAGGGTTAAGTAGATACGTAATTCTGACTTGATGCTGTGGTACTTCAGTCTTATTTTGCCTTTGAAGTTGTTAAGATCGTTCTTAGTGAGAGTTCCCAAATCCAGTAGTTTGAATAGATTGGTTGATCAATTATACATAGCAGCAAAATTTCATTGAAGCAGAACTATTCGCATACCCTTAATTATGGTACATGACCACAAGGTAGAGTCTTCAAGTCAGGGCTTTTTTTTTTTTTTTTTCGAGAAAACAAAAACTAGCTAGGAATACTACGGGTATTGAAACCATTCACTCTTATCTCTGGAAAGGAGGCTAGTGATGCCATTAGAGCTCAATACAAACATGAAAACCCAAGTGAAGTAGCAAAGAAGTCGAGGCCAAATTTATCGTTGTGGCTGGACCATACCAGTCTTTTTGCTTTAAAAAAAAGCCATGAACGGCAGAATCTGAAAAATTACAGAATCTGAAAAATTAATTTAAGTGGTTTAAAAAATGTATTATTTCTTAACTTTTAAAATCAGCAATTTGAAATACTAAATGCTCTCCCAATGTGAGATTACATTTTTAAAATTGTTTAAAAAAATTTAATTTCATTTCACTCATAAACTGACTTAAAGATATTCTTATTGTAAATAAAATACCATAAAACTCGTTTTATCAATGATTCTAATAGCGAATAATTATTACGTGATTGCATGATAAACTATTTACATTAGCCGATAAAAGTTTTGAAAAAATAAGAGCACAAAAAGGACAGTCGGTGGATAGGAACGGGAGTGAAAAAAAGAAGTATAAACCCATCGCAATAATTGATTAAATTTTAATAATTACCTAACCACCGATCTAATAATGCTCTACAGGGTAACCATTGTTTATTGATATTGGCCTCTCTCGCTCTGTGTGTTGAAATATTCCTGGGCTAATGTGGTTTGTTGTTGATTATGTTGGCACGTTTTGTTATCCCACGTCAGGGAAATAACAAAGAGAAAAAAGTTCTTTTTGTTATAAATAAAGTTATATCTCACATCGAAAAAAGAACAAAAGGAATGAAAGTTTCTTTGTTATAAATAAAGACTTAATTTATTTAGTTTAATCATCCCAAAAATTGTCTACTCATCTCTTAGGCAATTTTCAATATTTCTCTCTCTTTTGTAATATTTCACTTTACAGTCTTTTTCTTAGTTAAATATAATTTTGGTAGTGTTCGAGGACGTAGACATAATTGGTTGAATCTCGTTAAATTTTGGTGTTCTTATTTTTGTCTTTATTTTCAATAGCTCTTTTGTAAGGTATAATTGTAGTGATATATTGTGCTGTTAAATTACTATTAGGGTGATTATGTTTAAGGAGATTAGGTTTTAAGTGGGACTACTTGTGACCCCTCCAATCTGTCCTGGGAATTAACTATAGTGTGGTTTTATAGTACAATCTTTCACTCTATATTCACCTATAAATTTATTAGGTGAATTTGGTGGATGAAATATTACCCTTATTCCACAACAATTGGTATCAGAGCCAAAGATTACTCTTATTATGCTATGTGGTTGCAGTTTAATATGATCTTCCACATCAGAAAAGATTTTTTTGGGCTAGTTGTATTTCGCTTTAAAGGCTATTGAAGAATTTTTGTAATCGAAATGGAGCGTTCTTCAAAAATATCCACACCTACCACGTCGACAATTTCATCACAGCCCATCTAGGCAAGAACTACTATGACAAATTCAAAATTGGCGGTGAAAATCTTTGATGGTGCAGCTCTTTTTCAGCAAGGTCTAGATATTGTCATTGAAGATGAGAAACCATATGATGTTGAGGAGAAAGATTGGAAGACGATCAATCGATTGACATGTGGTACAATTCGATCGTGTCTTTCTAGAGAGCAGAGGTATGCATTCTCGAAAGAAATCTCTGCAAGTAATTTATGGAAGGCACTAAAAGAAAATTTTCTAAAGAAGAACAGCCAGAATAAGCTTCACATGAAGAAAAGGTTGTTTCACTTCGCTTATGTACCGGGTACCACAATAAATGATTATGTTACCAGTTTTAATCAGTTGATTACTGATCTAGTGAATGTAGATGAGACATTTAAAGATGAAGATCTAGCTCTAATGTTGTTGAGATCACTTTCCGAGGAGTTTGAGTTTCTTAAAACTACTCTGCTTCACGAGAAGGTTGTTGTATCTCTTAAAAAAGTATGTGTTGCCTTATACAATTATGAACTAAGAAAGAAGGACAAAAATGTCAGTTCCAGCAGAAATGTAGAAGCTTTGGTAATCAGAGGCCGTTCGCAGAATCAAAGTATGAGAAAGAAGGGGAGATCCAAGTCAAGGCCCAAGTTGAGCAAAGATGAGTGTGCCTTTTGTTGAGAAAAGGGGCACTGGAAGAAGGATTGTCCAATATTGAGAAATAAGGGCAAGCCCGATAAAGGAAAAGTTGTAGCAGAATCAAGTGTTGTTGAAATTGATGAAGCAGTGTCAGATTACTCACTTGCTACATCATCAAATGGTTCTTATGATGTATGACTACTAGATTCAGTATGTAGCTATCGTATGTGTCCCAATAAGGAATGGTTCTTTGATTTTAAAGAACTAAAAAATGGTAGAGTTGTCTACACAACAAATAACATCGCTTTAACAACATATGAGATTGGTTCGATTCGCTTGAGAAATATGGATGAATCAATCATCACCTTAACAGATGTTCGTTATGTGTCAGAATCGAGCAAAAATCTCATCTATGTTGGGATCCTAGAGTCAAAAGGGTTCGAGGTGAAAGTGAAAAATGGAGTGATGAAGATTATCTCTGGTGCACGTGTGATATTGAAGGAAATTTGAAAGAACAATAATTTGTACCACTATCTGAGTAGTACAGTTACAGGGACAACAACAACAACAACTTCTATAGATGATCGAGAGTCAGAAGCAACCAAGCTATGGCATATGCGCTTGGGGCATGCTGAAGAAAAATCTTTAAATTTGCTTGCTAAGCAAGGATTATTGAAAGGAGTGCAAACTTGCAAATTGGACTTTTATGAGCATTGCATCAAAAGGAAGCAGACAAGGGTCAAATTTGGGACAACAATCCATAATACTGAAGGTATCTTGGATTATGTTCACTCTGATATTTGGGGTCCCTCTAAAACTAGTTCTTTGGGAGGGCAACACTATTATGTGACCTTTGTTGATGATTTTTCTCGGAGAGTATGGGTGTACACAATGAAGACAAATGATGAAGTGCTAGGAGTTTTCCTTAAATGAAAAAAGATGGTGGAAACTTAGACAGGCAAAAGGATCAAACGTCTCCGAATAGACAATGGTGGAGAATATAGAAGCGATCCATTTGAGAAAATTTGTGAAAATGAAGGCATTGTCAGACACTTCACTGTCAGATCTACACCACAACAAAATGGTGTGACAGAATGCATGAATCGAACATTACTGGAGAAAGTTCGATGTATGTTATCCAATGTTGGGTTAGGTAAAGAATTTTGGGCTGAGACTGTAATATATACGTGTCATCTCATCAATCGTCTACCGTCTACTGTTATTGATGGAAAGACATCATTAGAGAAATGATTTGCAAAACTTGCTACAAATTATGATTCCTTACATTTATTTGGTTCCACTGCATACTACCATGTTAAGGAGTCAAAGTTGGATCTAAGAGCAAAGAAAGCATTGTTCATGGGGATCACCTCTAGCATAAAAGGCTATCGCCTATGGTGTCCAGAGATAAAAAAAAATAGTTTTTAGCAAGGATGTCACCTTTGATGAATCGACCATGTTGAAAAAGGTGGATGTTGAGCAGTTAGATGATACTCCCAAGCAGGTGGAGTTTGAGAGAATAGTAATCCCAGCAGATGAAAAAGGTGTTGAGACCCATCCTACAGTAGAAGGAGATTCTTAAGAAGAAGGAGTTCAAGGACTTCCTCAGCAACTTGAACCAAGTACATCTAGAAGGTTAGAGAGGGTGCATATAATGTCTGACCGCTTTGCTGATATGGTGAATTATAAGAAGACGACAAGATTGTCTGGTCACTATGTTGATATGGTGCCTCATGCATCTGCAGTTGTAGCTGATGACATTCCTACCACTTTTACTGAAGCAGTCCAAAGTTCAGAAGAAGAAAAGCAGAGGATTGCCATGTATGAAGAAATACAATCACTTCATAAGAATTAGACTTGGGAACTTGTTAGTCTCCCAAAGGGAAAGAAAGCAATTGGATGCAAATGGGTTTTTGCAAAGAAAGAAGGATTTCCTGGCCAAGATGATGATCACTACAAAGCAAGATTGATGGCTAAAGGCTACGCTCAAATGGAGGGAATTGATTATAATGAGGTATTTTCTCCAGTTGTGAAACATTCCTCCATTAGAATTTTGTTAACTTTGGTAGCACAGTTGGATTTAGAACTAGTTCAATTGGATGTAAAGACTGCATTTTTACATGGAAACTTGGAAGAGGAAATCTATATGACTCAGCCAGAAGGGTTTAAGGTTGCTGGAAAAAAAAATTTGGTGTGTAAACTTAAGAAATCTTTGTACGGATTGAAGCAATCTTCGAGGTAGTGACACAAAAGATTTGACAAGTTTATGATAGAGCAGAAGTACACCAGGAGCAAATATGATCATTGTGTGTATTTGCGCAAGCTACAAGATAGATCCTTCATATATCTTCTTTTTTATGTTGATGATATGTTGATAGCTTCAAAGAGTCAGACATAAATTGAGAAATTGAAGACTAAGCTGAGAAAGGAGTTTGAAATGAAGGATTTAGGTGAAGTGCGAAGCAAAGAAAATTCTTGGCATGAAGATTACCAGAGACAAAAAATCGAGGAGGCTTTGTTTGACTCAAAAATAATATTTGAGAAAGGTACTACAACGTTTTGATATGAATAAAAATACAAAACCTGTTAGTACTCTGCTTGCTCCTCATTTTAAGCTGAATGTCTCTATGTCACCGAAGAACGATGCAGAATGGGAGTACATGTCAAAAGTACCGTATGCAAGTGTTATTGGTAGCTTGATGTATGCTATGGTCTGTACAAGGCCCGACATTTCATAAGCAGTTGAGGCTATGAGCAGGTATATGCATGACCCAGGAAATGAGCATTGACAAGCTGTGAAATGGATTATACGATATATTAAAAATACCGTGGATTTTGAATTAATATTTGAGCAGGAAAGCAGTCAGTGTGTAGTCGGATATTGTGATTCAGATTATGCTGGTGATCTGGATAAACGTCGATCAACTACTGGATATGTATTTTCTCTTGCAAAGGCGCCAGTTAATTGAACTCTGTTTTACAGTCAACAGTTGCCCTGTCTACTATAGAAGCAGAGTACATGACAATCACAGAAGCTGTAAAGGAAGCAATTTGGTTTCAAGAGTTGCTTGGTGAACTGGAAATTGAACAAAAGTACGTCAAAGTACATTGTGATAGTCAGAGTGCTATCCAGTTAGCAAAAAATCAAGTTTATCAAACAATGACGAAGCACATCGATGTTCGATATTACTTTGTGAGAGAGATTATAGAACAAGGTGGAGTTAGAATCCATAAAACTTATACTACTGAGAATCCTGCTGACATGATGACAAAAGTTGTCACTGCGGTCAAGTTTCAACTTTGTTTGGACTTGATCAATATTGCTAAAGTTTGATGATTGAATTTAAAGACACTATCAAAAGTTGTTTGAGGAGAGATTAAAGATGTTGAAATTCGCCAAGGTGGATATTTGTTGATTATGTTGGCTCATCTTATTACATCGGGGAAATAACAAAGGGAAAAAAGTTCTTTTTGTTATAAATAGAGTCATATCCCACATCGGAAAAAGAACAAAAGGAATGAAAGTTTCTTCGTTATAAATATAGACTTAATTTTTTTAGTTTAATCATCCTAAAAATTGTCTACTCATCTCTTAGACAATTTTCAATATTTCTCTCTCTTTTGTAATATTTCACTTTGTAGTTTTTTTCTTAGTAAAATATAATTTTGATAGTGTCCGAGAACGTAGACATAATTGGCCGAACCTCGTTAAATTTTGGCGTTCTTATTTTTGTCTTTATTTTCAATAGCTCTTTTGTAGGGTATAGTTGCAGTGATATATTGTGCTATTAAATTACTATTAAGGTGATTCTGTCTAAGGAGATTAGGTTTTAAGTGGGACCGCTTGTGACCCCTCCAATCTTTCTTGAGAATCAACTATAGTGTGATTTTATAATACAATAATTTACTCTCTATTCACCTATAAATTTATTAGGTGAATTTTGTGGGTGAAATATTGTCTTTATTCCACAATAATTGTTGCAGTAGGTTCCATAGAGTGGACCGATACACACTTCGCTGAAAACAATAGTTATAATAAATCGGGTTCATAAACATCTATTGAGATAAGTTTGTGATATATTATCTTTTAATATATTAAAATAACTTAAGTTAATTGATTAAGGAGCATCATCACGAGTGGTGTTGGTACCATCTATAATCAATCCCTGTTCCCAAATAATGCAATTTTTTCTCTTTTTTTTAAAAAAATATAATAAATAAAATAATGGGACACTAGAAACCTAGGGATATTCGAATTTGTTCCATCCATGCACTATCAACCGAAGTCTCAATTAAAAAGACAAAATCTGACCTACTAGACTTCACCAGCTTTTAAGAGTCAACACTGCCCGTGGGTTGCCAAGCCCACGACAATTCCAACTAAAGCCTATCATAAGTATTGGCAGGCCTAATTCAGAGGCTCTACTGATAAAAAAAAAAATGACCCTCCAAAGGAGCTGAGGTGCCAACAGCAGCAGCTACCCGGGCCTCATGAGCACCACTATTGGAAATATTAGCAACAGAATGTTTAAAGAGGTCAACAAGGGAAGTATAGCCCTCGAATCTGAAGCCTTTTGTCCTGTTTTTTTCAGGCACATAACATGATCTCTTCTGAAATAATCACAACCGGGTGACGTGGGGACTCCATTGAGCCTAAAGAATCAGTAACCGGGCCCACAGAACCAGAAGGAACAGCGCCATCGCACCATTCAGGTAATATTCCAAAATTTATAAATTATATTTAAAGTTTTGAATATTTGAGTTATTAAAATATTTTTATTAATAATTAATTTAAATTTTAAATTTTTAAAGAAAATGATTTGGATACATGTGTATGTAATTAGTATTATAATTAATTTAAATTTAAGAAGAGTAAAATATTTTAAATCTAATTTTTAATTTATTTAAATATATGAGATTATAATATTATATTGTATTTCTAAATTTGAAATTTAATCATGTTATTTACGTGAAATTTTATAGAGGGAATACTAGTGATAATAATAATTATTATAAATATTTTAAGTGAATTTTAATATTAAATTATGTATGATTTATTTATGTTAAGATTTTTTTTAAATAGAATTAGTAAAATAAAGTATTTTAAATTAGAACTCAATTATTAAAAATAGTGTTCATGAAGAAAATTATTTTGGTTTATGTATAAATATAGTTTAAATTTTTTTTAGAGTTTTAATTATATGTATTTATGCATTTAAAATGATATATATATCTATATATATGGAAAAAAAAGAGAATTTGTGTGGTTGTGATTGGTCCACACCATAATTCTCCACCAGCCAAAGAGAGAGAATCGGAACAAGCAAGGGAAAAAAAAGGAGGGAAAAGGAAGGAAGGAAAGAAAGAAAGGAAAGGAAGGAACTGCCTATACTGACGACGACGGCCAGTCAAAGTTTCCTTGGTGCATTTCAGCCAAACAGATGAGAGTTTAACTACACAGTCACCTCCTATGGACTCATGGAATGGTGATTTATATTTTGATATGAGTGGTGTCATCTTTGATTATTAGAGGCGAACTTCAGTCACCGCGCATGGTGGTTTCGACAGTGGCTCCAATAAGGCCTAGTAAATTGAGATAGAACATTCTACTCATCGTCCCAAACACAATGGTGTAATTCTCGCAAATTATAGATATTTTGATGAGATTTTATGAAATTTTATTGATTTTTCAATAAATGTGATTTGGGTCCAAAATTATAGAATTAATGTTTTATTGGACATTTGATGATATGAAAATGGATTAGATAGATATGTGATGATGTTAATTAATTAGTGGATGAAAGAATTGAAGTTTAGTGGTGATTTTGATTAAATTATGAGAATTAAGAAAGTTTGTTATAATTATAGAAATTAATTAGAATTAGTACCATTATTAAAGATCATAGAATTATTATGGTATTTTATGGAATTAATAGAATAATTATGAGGGCAGTCAAATTAGTTTGAGATCTAAATGTGGTTTAAGAAAATTTATGGAATTGAAAGATTTAATTAATTTTGAAGAGATTAAAAGTATTAACAGTGATTATGGATGTATAAAATAAAAGTTATATAAATTAATGAAAAGTAAGTTTATTTAATAGAATTCATGAGAGTTAATATTGAAAATTGGAGATTTATTTGAGAATTATGAATAATTTAATAGATTGAGGATTTTTATATATTTATTTTGGATTTGATGAAATTGTGGACAATTGAAGTGAAAAATATATTGAATGATTGGGGCTCCAAATGGGTATTATATTGTGATTTCTTGCAGAAATGAGACTCATTTTATGAGGAGAATGGTTTAATTCACAAAGGAGGTTGTGCTGAATTTTCGATAGAATTAATTAACTTATATAGATAGAGAAAATAAATAGAATTATTAGAAATTATAGTAAAATTAAATAAGAATTACGATGAAGTAACTGAAAATACAAGTCAGAATTATTAGAACCGTTAAATTTTTAATTTAAAAAATTGAAAATACAATAATCATAGATTAGTAAAAATTACAATAATTATTAAAAAATATGTGCGCACAAGCAAATATATATATATATATATATATATAT
>CATIWR010405865.1:0-18768 GCA_949677035.1 Omphalea diandra
TGGGCCTGCTTGCTAAAAAAGTGGCACCAGATGGCATGAGGATGCTGCCGGCTAATGATTTTATGGGAGTGTCATAGTCTCGTCGAGTCAGAATTTTAGTTTCTTAATTGCCTCTCTTGTGGCTTTTAGCCCTCCTCTGTATATTATATATGTGTATATATATATATATACACCCACAAACAATTTTTTTTTAAAAAGAAAAAACAGAAAGCTCAACATTCTCGGTAATTTCAAGAAAACAAAAGGAAAACATATGGCTGGGAAATGAGATATTCGGTGATGATTCCCATGTTGATTCAAGAAATAGAACAAAAAGCTGAAGAAAAAAAAAAAACCGTAGTTCAAAGAACAAATGCAAATGTTACACAAACAAATGGATAATAACAAGTTACTCTTATAAACAATATTATAAGCCAATGCTTTGAAAGTTTGTGACATTATGAATATTATTTATTAGTAATCAACAATAATTAATCTTGGAATTTGCAGGCTGCTTGAGCAAAACATAAAGAAACTTACGCAAACGTAAAACAATGAATCCATCATATTATAATACTAATAATTCATAGCATATCCAAAATAAAGGACACAAGAAACGGCTCTATAACAAGGAAATCATATTCTGACATATACTTTTTTTACTATGAATAACAATAAAAAAATTATTTTGAATGAGTCAGAGAATTTCTCTACAATAATTATTTTTCTTTATTTGTGGACCGATCTGCGAGTCTATCAAGTTAGTTGAATGATTTTCCTATACTTGCATGTGCATCTAGGATTCAAACACTACTGACAAGGAGAAGAGCAAACTTACTAATCAATTATACTATTTCTTCGACTTATCCTTTCTTGGATTACTCCATCAGATGTTCCATGGAAGAATAATAGTGCATCATATGCACTACTGCACATATTCTTCTTTTGATTTACAGTGTCTTAGTATGTGAGAGAAGAGTTCACGGCCGGCCTCATATTAATCATAGATTAATGGAGACATGAAGGCCTAATACTCGATCTCTTCACCATCTAAATATGCTTCCTATTTTCTTCTGCTGATCTCTTTGGAAAAAAAACCCCTCGTTATACCTGTCAGTACTTTCCACTTTTTTTTGTTTCCTAAATATTTTCCAAACCATGGGCAACATCCCATTTCAAATTCAATGTGGAGATTCCGTGGTCAATCACTGCTGGGATTGCACTGCAGGACAAGCAGCATACATATGCCGACTTGAAGATAATCTTGAAGCCCTGCAGACTGCAACACGAGAATTGAAGGAGCTAAAAGATGATGTATTGCGAAGGCTTGATAATGAGGAAGGATGACAAATGAAGCGACTAGAACAAGTTCAAGGTTGGCTTTCAAGAGTGGAAGCTAAAATAGCTGAAGTTAATGAGCTGATCAACGATGGTCCGCAAGAAATTGAGAACTTGTGTCTTGGAGGGTGTTGTTCCAGGAACTGCAAATCCAGCTACAGGTTTGGCAAAAGGATTGCCAGAAGATTGAAAGATGTGGTTGCTCTAAAACAAAAAGGAGAATTCAAGGTAGTAGTTGAAAGGGCACCAGGACAACCAGTGCTTGAAAGGCCTAATGAGCCAGCAGTAGGCTTGGAACATTTGTTAGATGAGATGTGGAATTGCCTGATAGATGAAGAAGTGGGAATTGTTGGCATATATGGTATGGGGGGAGTTGAAAAACTACCCTCTTGACAAAAATCAATAACAGGTTCCTTAGGACGCCCCATGATTTTGATTTTGTGATATGGGTGGTGGTATCAAAGGATTTGAGACTCGAGAAAGTTCAAGAAGAGATTGCTAAAAAGATAGGCCTTTTCAATGACTGGCAATGGATGAGTAAAAACTTCAGTGAGAGAACTGAAGACATCTTCAATGTACTGCAGAAAAAGAAGTTTGTATTATTGTTAGATGATATATGGAAGCGAGTCGACCTTAAAGAAGTTGGAGTTCCCATTCTGAAAAGACAAAACGGGTCTAATGTGGTGTTCACAACACGTTCTCAGGCAGTGTGTTGCAAAATGGATGCTGAAAGGATGATAAAAATAGAACCTTTGGCATGGGAACAAGCATGGAGATTGTTTCAAGACAAGGTTGGGGAAGACGCTCTTTGTGCAGATCTAGAAATTCCTCACATAGCCAAAGACTTTGCTACAGAGTGTGGAGGTTTGCCACTGGCACTCTTTACGACTGGGAGTGCCATGCCCTGTAAGAAGACACTACAAGAGTGGAAGTATGCTGTCGAGATCTTAAGAAAATCTGCCTCTGATTTACAAGGTATGAGGGATGAAGTATTTCCTATTTTGAAGTTCAGTTATGATGGTTTACCTAATGAAAAAGTTAAGTCTTGTTTTCTGTATTGTACTTTATTTCCTGAGGACTTCAAAATTCCAAAGGAAGATTCGATAGAGCACTGGATTTATGAGAACTTTTGGCCTCGCGATAGTAGTAATCAATTGGACGCACTCAATGAGGGGTACAATATCGTTGGCTTACTTGTTCGTGCATGTTTATTGGAAGATGATTGGAGCTCGATCAAAATGCATGATGTTATTCGCGATATGGATAGCTTGTGATGTTGAAAAGGAAAAATATTTGGTTCAGGCAGGTGCTCAATTACACAAAGCACCAAGGACGTGGAGATGGAAAGGGGCAAGGAGAATTTCATTGATGGAAAACAGAATCGAGCAACTAACAGAAATGCCAACATGCCCTGAACTTCTAACCTTGTTTATGTGTTGAAATAGCAATTTGAAGATGATAACTAGTGGCTTCTTCCAATCTATGAAGACGCTAGCAGTTCTAGACTTGTCAACGACAGGACTACGATTTGTGCCGGCAGAAATTTCAGAACTGATTTCATGGCAATATCTGAATCTATCAAGAGGGTGTATAGAAGAACTGCCTTATGAGTTAATGAAGTTAACAAAGTTGAAATATTTGAACTTGGATTGGAGCAAACGCCTAAGAAAGATACCAAGACACATGGTATCTAGTTTGCCATTGTTGGAAGTTTTGAGAATGTTTGGTTGTCCTTTGGTTTGTTCTGTAGAAGACAAAGGTGATGTAAATGTAGAGGAATTGCAGGGCTTGGAACATCTCAAAGTATTGAGCTTCACGACAAGACATGCGTTTGTCTTCCATTATCTTCTCAACAGTTGCAAATTATTAAGCTGTACTCGAGCTTTACTCATTGTCCTTGAGGGTGTCATGGATTCAGAAATTACCTCTCATTATGGCGACTCGGAAGAGTCGAACATAGACTTGATGAGGACTGAAACAGCAAAAGTAGAAACACTTGCTTGTCTCCACAATCCAGCAAGGCTGGGGAAAAAATGCTTTGATAACCTCCACACGGTGACCGTGTCTGCATGCCTTTATTTGCGGGACTTGACGTGGCTAATTCTAGCTCCAAAACTAAAGGACCTGAAGGTTTCAAGATGTAGAAAATTAGAAGAAATAATTAGCTATGAAAACCTGGTGGTCAGGAGGAAAACGAAAATCTATTTTCAAGACTACAAGTCCTGAATTTAGAGGATTTGCAACAGCTGAAGAGTATATACTGGAAGGCCCTGCCTTTGCCATTTATAGAGGAAATCAGTGTAGTTGGATGCCCATTGCTTAAGAATCTTCCACTAAACTGTGACAACGGAAAGGGGTGTAAAGTTGTCATTACAGCAGACATAGAGTGGTGGAATAATGTTGAATGGGAGGATGATGCTACTAAGACTGCTTTCCAATCATGTTTCCGAGATACTTGTTGGCGGTAATGGTTATCCGATCTCAGCGCTAGAGGATTGTTGATTCATTCTCTTTCATTTGTAGCTGTACCACTATCCCCGAATTTATGTCTGAGCTTCTGATAATAATCTTTTTTCCGTTTGATTAGTTGATAAAAAAGGTTATTAATTTCTTCATTATTATCTGTGTCATTGATGCATGTAGGGGTGGTATGAATCTTGATTTTATCACATCATGTGCTATTTAAATTCACCGGGTAAACCACAAGCATAATTACAACGAATACTAACTTTACGTCTTATCTATTTATATAAATACTATAAAAGCGGATCACCTTCGATACAGTGCAATTCTATTTAATAGGTTATTTCGTAAATATATATATATATATATACACACACACACACATATAATCTAAATTTATAATTATAGTTAAATTTAACTTGGATCCCATAACTAAAAAAAGTATATTAATGCAGACATATGGGTATCAGCATTCACCTTGATTTTAACTATCAACATATATTTAATTTTAATAAAATTAATATATATGTAATTTTAATAAAATTATCTATTATCTATTTTAATATATTTGAATAAAAGTTATGAAACCAACAAGCATTTAGATTTTTATGTTATTATGAACCAATCACACTCCATAATTAATAAAACAAAAGTTACAGGTGGAGAATAATTATTACCCAAGATCAATTAAGCAATTAAACCTTTATTTTTTATTTTTTTTAATCGATCTTGTGTTCTTTTTTTTTAATTTAAAAGTACTTATTTCTTTCTTCATTTCTTTAAATTTCAAGGATAAATTTCTTTTAATGTTCAATGGTTAATTCATTAAAATATCAATATCCTAATAACATAAATATTAATATAATTAAAAAAATTGAAGGTTAAAAATACAAATAATTATTAGAACATAAGATTTTTATAGTTATTCTATTATTAGGACATTTTATTTTTTAAATACAAATGATTTTACATCTAAAAATTTTATATTTTAATATTTTTAAAGTTATGCATAATAGTTTGTGCACGGCATTAGTTAATAATATTAGCTACTAAATAACAATAATAATAATAATAGACATTACCCAGATATAATATATATTAAATAACTAAGTATAAATCCTTAGAACTAAAATATGAAGCCTAAACTTATTCATCAAATTAAAACACTTATTAGAAAATCTATAGTAATATCAAAATTTTAATCCTAAATATGAGTGTAGTTCAAGTTCAATTAAAAATTTTGGATACAAACTTTTAATATGAAATTCATAATCAATAAATTAAAAATAAAATTTTAAGATGTTCAATAGTATGAAATTATACCACTTGAGATTCTTTTAAAAAATATAAATACTCAAAATTTAATAAGTAATTTAAATCTATCCATCTCGTTTATTATTTTCATATTTAATTTCTTTTACAATCATCTAGTTTTCATTTATTTTTATTAAAATTATTTTTTTCTTTCAAAAATAATTTATTTTTAAAATTCATTTCATAAAGGTCACAAAGCAAATTTATGATTTTTAAAATTAAAAATGCATTTCATTTGAATCATTGGTCCATTTCATATTCTTATATATGAATTTAATATTATTATATTTCATTTTGAGTGATTTTGTTTACTTTTTGTTTCAAATGAGATTGAAAATTTATTGTATGATATATTTTATATAAATTTAAAATTAAATAATTTTTAAATAACAATAAATAAATGATTTCATGACTGAAAAAGGAACTAAATTTTACCATTCACTTCCTACAATTGATGCCCGGTTTAACCCGACCCACTGTAGTCAGTAACTGTTGTAACGTCGATGGTCGATTCTGCTTTGGTAATTTTACTCAGTGGACCGTTATCTTCATCTCTTGCGCGTGATCCAATCCCTCTGTGCTCAGATTCGATTCAATCGATCGATCCTCACAAGCCCTAAAAAAATTCTCCCTCCTCTGTTTCTTTTATCAAACGATTGCGGAGTCCGTGAAGCCATTGTTTATCGCCATTTTCACTTTCTCTATCGTCTTCGCTGTCCTTCTCCTCTCTCCCCCAACTCCGCTGTTTTCTTCCACACTGTTCTCCTCTTCAGATTCGTTGTCGTAAGTATACATTTCTTAATTGTTTTCTCTCCCCACAACAATTTATGTTAATGATACATGCAAATGTGATTATTTTTTTAATGTTTATGTGTAATCCAGAGGGAAATTGGATATATGGAGTGTTAAAAAGGCTCTGGAGTGGAGGCCTTGCAAATGGTGGCTTCTAGGGCATCATCTTACTGGTAATTATAATTTTGCTCTTTTTCTTGTTGATTGCAGTTTCCAAATTTATTTGAAGTGGTAAAAATTTGAAATGTGAATTTAAATCAAAGGTGTTTTTGTAAGTGTGAATTACTTAAGTTGCTGTGACACTCTTTCTCTTCTATAGTTTAGGATTTCTCTACAACTGTTCATTTTCAGCGACATTAGGAAGCGGGCATGAATTTCTAGCTAAAATAGGGTTATACATATGTGCGGTAGTTTGTTTTAGTTTAAGGTTTATGGTATTTTGGAAATGGTTTTGGAATTATTGAATTATATGTCATAAGTCCGTCGTTTCCATGATATGGAGTTGGTTGAAGGGTATTTGTACGTTAAAGGCTATGATTTTTTTTTTTTTTTGCTTTTTTTATTCTGAGTCTATTTTAATTGGTCTTTATTGCAGGCAATTGCATTGGTTTTTTTGTTGAAATCCTGCAGCTCTTCCAGAAAAGAATAATGGATATATTCGTGTGGATTGCTATGGTGGCCTCAATCAGATGAGATGAGATGTGAGTGTACATTAGATGCTTATGGCTGTGAGGAATTCTTGGTTTGTACGTACTGCTGTGGTAATATTGTCTTTGTTTATGACATATGCAGTTCTGTGATGGTGTTGGCAGTGCCCGTTTGTTAAATGCAACTCTGGTTTTGCCAAAGTTTGAAGTGGCTTCATATTGGAATGAATAAAGGTAACTTTTGTTCATATTTATTCTTTGATTTCTTCATACTTTGGATTGAATGGTGGCTTCATATAGGAATGAATCAAGGTAACTTTTGTTCATATTTTTTCTTTGATTTCTTCATACATTGGATTGAATGGCCAATTTATGGAGATTGATTTTTGTTGTCTAATTTGAATAACAATATAAAATAGTATCTTTTGCTGTTAGAGACTCCCATTTTTAAATACTATTGGGAAAGTTGCTTGTTTTTTTTTTTTTTTATAATTTTTAACAGGACATATAACTGTTCCAAGTAGTTTGTGACTGCAATGGATTTTCATTGTTTATCGATCAAATATGCATCTGACTATCATGTAATTTCATTTAAAATTTTCCTTTTGAGGATCTAAGTTTATTTCGCTGTGTATAGTAAACAACTTCTACTTTCTATTGTCAAAGGTTTAAACATGACCTTCTCAAAAAATTCTCTCTAAAATCTTAAATTTATCAAAATTTTTGGTTTGTATTTTAGTTTCAAAGTAGTACTGTTTTTTTGGATATGACTTGGAAAAGTATTGCTTTTTTTTTTTTGGGAACACTTTCAGGCTAGTCATTTTTTCCATGTATTTGCTTGTATTATACTGATTCAGTCAACTCATGATAGCATGATAAAGGAGCACAACACTACTATAAATGTATGACTATTTCCATGATCTCAATCTCCTTTTGTACTGGTGTCATTTTAAATTTTCTTCCTGGTTGACTTTCTTATTTGTCAGTCTTTTTTTATCATGTAATATAATAAACTGAATGAAAATTTTTCTTTTAAGATAAAAGTTTTAAATTGTTTTGGGCTGTACTATTGATTCATCACTCTATTTTGTCTAGTTCTTTTTCATTTCTTGGGTTACACTGATGTATCACATTTGATTCTTGTTTATAGAACATTTCAATAAATCTCATTAGTTTTACCTCAGCAGCTTTGCAGATGTATTTGATGTTGATTACTTCATTCAACAGATTAAAGGCTTTGTTAAAGTCGTTAAAGAATTGCCACCAGAGATTGCATCAAAAGAACCATTTCAGGTAGACTGTAGGAAACGCAAAGGCCAATTTTATTAGCGTACTTCCATCCCTGTTGAAACACTGTTATATTTCATTCACACCGGCAATGAGCCATAGAAGGCACAGGTAGTGCATTGTAACTAGAGTTTTCATGTATCACATCTAAAGCATTACTGTTATGGAAATAACAACTCAATCTAATAGGCTCAAGTGACTGCTTTTAATGGCCATACGATCTAGTGTTGAGATGGGTGTTCAATGCATATGCTAAAGTTTGTTGCTGAACACATGCTGTGCTTTCGCTTCGGTCATTTTGTAGGTATCCTCAGTTCGCAAAAGCTGCACTTTGCCAAGCTTGTTATAGTGCATTACGCCTTACGAGGTCCTTGGAAAAGAAAGCTTCAGAACTTCTAGAGGTTATACCAAAACCCTTCCTCTCACTTCATTTACGATTTGAACCTGATATGGTTGCATACAGCCAATGTGAATACTCAGGCCTTTCTCCTGCCTCCGTGGAAGCCATTAAAGCTGCAAGGGGAGAGAGAAAACCATGGACTGGAGAGTTGGCCTGTATTTGGAGAAAACGGGGAAAGTGTCCCCTCACCTCTAATGAGACGGCCCTCATACTTCAGGGACTTTCCATTCCTACAAACACAAATATGTATCATGCTGCTGGAGATGGCCTCATGGAACTTGAAGGGTTAACATCCATATATGCTAATGTTTTTAAAAAGTCTGTCCTCCTTTGTCGCGAGGATTTCACAAGCATGCATGGGAACAGAAAAGCTGCCTTGGATTATTATATATCCATCAACAGTGACTCATACATGGCTACTTATTTTGGCAACATGGATAAGATGGTTGCTGCCATGCGAGCTTATAAGGGGCTGTATAAAACCTTATTCTTAAGCCGAAGAGATTTTGCAGAGCTCACTCTTCAAGGTTTGAAAAGGAGGGAATTAATGCAAACCTTATGGAGAGCTCACAAAGAAACATTTGCCATGGGAACAGGATCTGCTTTGCCTGATTGCTTTTGCGAATTCAAATTATGACTCCCATATTTTCCTCTTTTCTTTGTTCTGTTTTAACGTTGTACTCTAGTTTCTTTTGTATCTGATATCATGCTTATTGTTGTTCCCAGAACCTGTATTAAGGTACTTCTTGGAAATTGATTTTGATTGAAATACAACAGTTTATTATCAATTTTGTACAATGACACTCAATTTACATTTTGGAAAACATTTTCTCGGAGGAAATTGTATCATTTTTCATATAATATTGGGAGTGATTTTTCTCTAAAATGTCAATTGCCTATCAAACGGGTTTATCAAAAGTTTCAGGTTAGTGGACTAATGTGCAGTTACACCTGATGCTTATGTTTCAGGTTCTGTTTAGCAGTTGTGATCAACATATTTTGTAGATATTTGGTATTTATTCAGATAGATATTGATGACAAAGTTGGATTCCAAACCAGTTAACGAGACCCCCCAAAATCGTCGCCGCATTTGGTATGTCAAAAGACTACATTTCTCACAATGTAAAAATAAAAATCTCACTTTTCAGGCTTGGGGACATCACATAGCAAAGGTCAGATTGGGTTGAAATACAGGATTTGATTATTCTCAATAGTAATTATTCTAGCCTTAATTAAAGGATATCATAACTCCACCCCTTTAATTAAAGAAACACAAGTTTTACTTACAAGACTCGCTTCTACTGGAAGTTAACCCATCAAGGAAAATGATACTCGTTACAATATCACAACTTCTTCCCGTGTACTGGTCTTGTATGCAGTAAATGTGTGCGCTATTTGGCTAAGGTGTTTGGCAAGTAGGGAAATGCAGCAAATCAATGGAAAAAATGGATGTTAGAATAGGAAAAAAAAAATGCAATAGGCAATAGTATTTAGTTTTGGATTTAGTTAGAAAATGTTTGCTTCACGACTTCTTCCGACCCCTAATTGACTATTTATTGGGCTGCCATTCTAAGAATACCAGCTCAGCAACACTAAACATTATCACAACTGTTGTAACAATCCTACCACCTCAATTATTGGTCAAACTAACTTTGCCTCCCCTACAACAACCTGAGCTATTGGAACACACTTGAGCTAATACAGAATGGTTTGGTGATGGAGAAGGCACAATCAGAGCATGCTTGTTTTTTTCACCTGGCCATGAGGCTCTTAGTTCTTGCGATTATGACAACTATAATCAGCTGGAAAGTGCATGGAGATATTGGCACTGCGACATCTTAAAACCCTCCCAACATATGTATGCATATTGCCATTTTACTTCATTATTGAATGTTACAAACTGCAAATACTGTTGAAAAGTAAATAGAATTTGATACTACGAAAAATTTATATAAACTTAGTACTTGAGAGAATGCCCCAGTGGTTAGAATTTGTGACTACTGGAAAATTTCATGCTCGAAACCCATCAACTAAGAAAATGTGTGCATGAACCTGCAACACAAGCGGCAAAAGAAAGGAAGTTAGATAACTCTTTCATCTCTTGTATGGCCTCTCTTTTATTATTCATCAGATTATTCATATTTTGCAGCTACCAGATGCAAATGGAAACAGGGAGGATCAATTCCCACCTGGAAATCTGTTTGAGCAAAGGGCTGTGAAATAATGGTGCTGCCTGTGGAAGGCATCATTGATTGAGATGCCTGAGTGAAGCTAATAAGCCTGAAAGTGTAAAACCATCAATGTCAAAGTTTTAGATTTTTGCTCAAAAACACCTTGTCCAAAGATGCATTTGCTGCAATTTCACACCAGAGCAGATCAGTCTTTCCCTCTACTGGTTGACTTCCATAAATGTAACCTTTTCTCTTTCATGCAGGATTTGAAGAAGTATTACATGTAGCAGTTCAAATTGCAAAACCATCAGAATTAGCTTCTCACTATAATGTAAAATGAAAGAAATTTAAACCATAGAATTGTTATGAATAAAACCTAGTTCATGTGACTTTGGCAATGAGTTATGATATTATAGTACTGTAACACCCCCTTTTTCACATATGCTAGGACAAAGCCGCAATGGCTTTTTCATTACATTCAATGTTGTATTAACAGTGAAAGAATCTTAATTTTTTTCCCCTTTTATATAAACTCAGGCAATTAAACATGAGTGACAAATTCAGTATAGAATTTTTTCTAACCAGGAAATGGCTTGAGAGCACACATTGTCACACACTTGAGAATGCAATAGTCAGAATGGGCCAAAAAGAGACACCAAAACCTAGGTCTAACTTCTAAAGGAAAAGGGAAGAAGGGATAGAGAAAAAAGAGCGAAATATTCTAGGAAATTGGCCATGTTTCCACATTCTAGCCAATTGTAGGAAACCTTCTTGTATGGACCTAGTTCACCACCTGGATTATGGATTATGCAATAATAGCATGCCACATTTTAGATCAATAGCAATTACTTTTTAAAATTTTAGAGTCAGCTATTCTTTAGCCAGTATAAATATGTGGTTTCATTTAATTAGTTTATCCACAATCCATGTTGCGGACTAGGTTCATATTAAAACTTCTCAAATTGTACAGGTCTATTATATTATAGTTGTTAACCTACTTACAAATAAGCACACAAAAAATGTCAAGATTATGTTGTTTCTGTACAGAACTGGTAAACAAGTCTCATAGAAGCAATAGATCAAAAGAAGTATGAAATGATATTCTGATATGTACCTCCAAAAGCAAAGTCGTGTCTCCTTCAGTATCTTGCCAATGGATACAAATGTCTTTGTTTACAATATAGTTGCAGCTATCTTGCACGGAAACTTTAGTTGGATCACATTTCCATTTTTCAAACACATTTCCACATTTTAGAAATTCTGTGTTTTTCTCACTTTTTTCACTTGCATTTTACAAAATGTCATTTCCCTATGGGACATTTCTCGTTTTCCAGTTTACTCGCGTTTCCGTTTCCATGCCACATAGTTTACAGTTGTTGTACAAATGTGAAACTGCAGTTGGATGACATCAAACTACATGCAGAAATGCCAAAAATGGAGTTATAATCACTACTGAATCCATTGTCATATCGTAAAATAAATCCAATACCTGAATCAGAATTTCACTGAAAGATTGATGCCACATATCACAGTGACAGACAACCTCCTGGGCAACCTCTTACAACGGATTATCAAATCAGATAACCAACAGGATGTAATAGGCTTTTCTGGCAGACCCCATCAAGGAACTGATAAGCATTCTGGAGTGTTACCAGAACAGAGATTTAGCGCCATCACTCGTCTTTGTCAACTACCAAATCAGTTCAAAGCACAACCAAGGTCAGGTTCTCAAATTTTCTTTACCTTGATGAGAATTAAAGGGCATCCACTTCTTGAATATGGAGCTTGAACTGTTCAAACAAATTATGCAAAATATGTGAGGCATCAGAAGTTAGTCCTTGGGAGAGGAACTGATCCAATTTCTCTGAGTACTTGACAGCAGTTCGAAGTTCTTGTTCACTAAAATTACAGGATATGAAATTGTTCCAGTCCTGAGATTTACCTTCCAAGCAAAGACCGCGCAGCAATGCAACAAAAGAAACAGGATCCGGAGGTAAACCCTTGTTAATCATTTTATCGTGTAACTGCAAAGCAGCTTTCACCATCCTATGTTGGCAAAGGCAGATGAGGATAGAATTATAGGCAGCACCTCTTTTATCCCATCCATCTGATATCATCATTCCAAAAAATTCCAGGAAAAGAGAATTCTCGTTCAGTTGAGAATTACTTCTGTTGTTAGAAATTGCAAGTTCAATGTTATTTGTTAACCCATTTATCAGATAATTGAAGGTAGCTTCATTAGGAACGCACTTGTTTGCCAGCATTAGCTCAAAAAAGGAGCAAGCTTTTGTAAGTTTACCCTTCTTGCAAAAGCAACCAATAAGTATAGTATATGTTACAACGTTAGGCTCCAATCCACAAGATTGCATCTCTTCAAAAGTTTTCTCAGCCCTATCGAAGTTTCCGCTGTGGCAAAACCCATAAATCAGAGAGGTATATGTTACCACATTTGGTTTGCATTTCCGTTTCATCATGAGCCCAAACATCCTTAGTGCTCCATGCAAGTCATTCTGCTTTACATATCCATCTATGATGGTTGAATACGTAAACTCGTCTGGAGAATGAACCCCTTTTATCATTCTTTTAAACCATAGCAATGCATCATTCATCATTCCAAATTTGCAGTAACCCTTAATCATTGCATTATATCCAACAACACCAGGATCTATACCCTTTTCAATTGTGAACTCAAATAATCTTTTGGCCTCATCAAGGTTACCATGTCTTATAAATCCATCAACCAAAGTGGCATTAACATATGCATCGGGAGCTACATTTTGGTCAAGCATCTCTGTGAACAGGATCTTGGCAGCAGAAAGCCTCCCTATCTTGCAAAGTCCACTCATCAAAACATTGTAAATATTTGCATCGGGCAATACTCCCTTCTCCACCATTTTGTCTCGAACTGTCAAGGCAACATCAATCTCCCCTGCGACAACAAGCCCATGGAGAAGCGCTCCATAAGTAACCAAATCAGGAGTATGCCCTCTTTTTGACATCTCAATAAGCAAATCTGAGGCCATAACATATTCCCCTTTTTTGCAATGCACGTGTATAAGGGGAGTATAACTAAATTTATTTGGCAGCAATCCCCTGTTTATTGCCTGCTCTAGAAGTTGTTCAGCTTCATGAACTCTTCCATTGCTACATGAACCGCTAATCAAAGTATTAAATGTTGCCATATCAGGCTCACAACCATTCTCAATCATCCATCTCACATTCTCTGTAGCTTCAATTTTACAACCATGCTTGAATCGAGCATCAATAATACTATTATAAATCTGAACACTAACATTCAAACCCCTCTCCCTCATTTCCACCAAAAGCCTATCGACTGCCTCAAACTTGCCTTTCTTACAAAACCCGTTAATTATAGCCCCGTAAGTCTTCACCGCAGGCAAAAACCCTTTCATTTTCAACTCCTTGAAAAGTACATAAGCCCTGTCAATATCTCCATTCTTGCAATATCCATCAATCAGGGTATTATAAAACACAACATTTGGCACACAACCCTTTCCCCACCTCTCCTCAATCAACTTCATACCCTCTTCAACCTTCCCTTCTTTACACATCCCCCTTACCATTATACAAACAGTATAATTATCAACAACACCACCTCTACCTACCATTTCCCCATACACTTTACGTGCAAGGTCAACCCTTTTACTTTTTACCAGCACATCAAGCAATGAATTGCAAGCAAAAACATCAGGCACACAATTATAGACATTAACAACAGTATAATACAACTCAAGAGCCTTATCAACCCATCCACAATCAGCATACATACGAATAACAACACCTAATGCTTCACATGTAGGCATCAAATCCTTAGACTTCATCATCTTTAACAAATTCTCAACCTCCACAAACACTCTACATCTAGCTAAGAGCTTCAAAAGTGAAGAAATAGCAAACCCATTTACGGAAATGCTACAATCTGATGATTGCTTTGATGCCCATTCGAAAAACTCGAGACCCAACTGCGGGTCACGAATTTGATCAAACACAAAATGGGCAATATCTGAAACTTTGGTATCAGCGTCATAAAAATGTGATTGGAGAGATTGTTGCCAAAAAGGGTCGGTTTTGATGATATGGATGGTGTGCTTGACGAGATTCTTGACATCAGGTGGAAAGGGAATGCGAGAAGAAGAAATGGGTTTAGGATGGTGGAGGGGTTTGATGCGAGAGAGAAGAGTTTTAGACATGAGAAAATAAAGAAGGAAAAGTATGCAACGATTGTTCCATGCATTTGTTGATTATAAATTAGTCTTTGCTGTTGCCAAGGATTCAGATCAATATGAAAGCCTGCCTTTCTATGATTTGATAATTTACCTTTTTTTTTTCTTTTCTTAAATTTGATTTTAAACTAAAATTAAATCTGAAATCTCAAAATACTAAATTGAAATTGAGTTAAGAAAAAAGATAAAAAAAGTAAAATACAAATAAAAATTAATTGTTTAACCTTGTTTAAGAATTATTTCATAATATAAATATAAATTAATATGTTAAATATTTAAATTTATAAAGTTTTGAACATTTATTTTTATAATTCTCAATTAAATCTGAAATATAAGAATTAATTTTCATTTAAAGTGAAAATTTTAAAAATTACGTAATTTATACTCATTAATTTTCAATTCGTTTAAAAACTTTCAAATAAACTAAATTAATTAATTTTATTTATATTTTATTTTATGTCAAATTTATTAATTATTTTTTTATTATAAGAAAACTCACATGCAACACTAAAAGATATGAACTCTCAATTTTTTATCATTTTGAAATATTTTAACATATCCAAAAAATTGTAACAAATAAAAAATAATGAGATGCGATTTATGCAATAACTTCAACATTGAGTTGCATCACTCATTACATTTTAGGAGTAAGGGCTAAATGTATATTTATTATTGTAAGTACAAAAAGGAGGATTATATCATTGATGAGCTGACTAATTGTTTATTAGTGAATTGCTAATAAAACTCTACCTCGTCATTCAACATTGATAACAATTAATCAATGATTCACGCATTGTACAACTATAATTCAATATATTAATTAAAATATATTTATAAGTATTGATAAAATTAAAATATTTCTTCACAAAATTTGTTATTAAGTAAATAATATTTATTTTCAAAATTGATAATATATGAAAATTATTTTTTGGTCTTATTTTTCAATTGTTTATTTTGCATATTTATAATAAAATATGTGATTAAAAAATAATTTTTATTTTCAAACATAGATAATATGTGGAATTATTTTTAGTTTTTTTTTTTAAATTGCATATTTTTCATTCTTTTAATATAATTTTTCATTTATATTTACACTTATATTATTTTAAATAGTTAAATTTACAAATAATAAATGTATTTTATTTCAATCACTTATATATGAAATAGTTAACTGAACAAATAACAAACTTAGGCGTTGTTTTGATAACATAATTCAACACTTAAAATTAATATTTTAAGCACTTAATTTTTTAAATTTATTTGATAATCTTATTTATCCATTACTAAAAAAGTTTAGTTGAGTTAGCATTCACTTAAAATAATAAATTAAAATTTTTAATTTAAAATTATCAGTTAACAAACTCAACTAGCATATATTAAAATATTTTTATTAATATGACTTATGTACTTTTTATAAGTCAACAAACTCTCATTTAAAAACAAAATCCATTTAATATCTATTCGATAATTATAATTCAAATAAATTAATTAAATTCAACTCTTAATTTTTAGTTCATACCAAACTACTATACAATTAAAAGCTTTCAACATTTAAATCATTAAGTAATTTAATTCTTAAATTTTCAGCACTTAATTTTCAGTTTTTCCAAATATCACCTTATTTAAAATTGAATCTAAAATCAAAATTAATTAATCAAATATTAGTTACAATTTCTTTCGTTCTCTCATTCTTTGTCTCATCTTCTTTGTCCTTTTTTTTTTTTTTATCTCATTCTTCTCCTCAATTCTTTCTTCCTTCCATTTCCCTTAACAATTCTTAGTCAGGATTGAATGCAAAGCATTCCTGACATTACACTCAACTGATTCTGTGATTCAAAAATAAGAAATGATAATTATTATTATATGACTTCAAGAATAGTTATGTCATTTCATCAATTAAAAAATAATACATATCATCAATTCAAGAAAAATAATTCCTGATACTGATACTCTCATCTGATAGCAAAGAATGCAATTGTTAGCAATTTAATAAATTTCACTTCACTCACATCCAGCCAGCCATGTTGTGATCATATTGGCAATATGCGAGGGATAGACCAGGAGTTTCAATTTAAGCCGCTTCAACTGCCAAAAGGATTGCTAAAGGAATTCCCATGTGTCACTACTACCCCATGGATTAAGCAATACCAAACTTTCACGCTCCGACAAGCTTTTAATTTTATCTGTTACTTGTATGCTGGAGGAGTAGGACAGGAAAGAAAGGTCATTATCCCTTTCCATTTTCGCAGACTTGCCGTATTTCAAGAACAGAGAAACTATAGCTTCCAACGTTTTCATCATCTGCACAAAGAAAAAGATGCATTTATGAATCTATAGCCTTGAATGATTTTGTCAATTTCCAAATTTATAGTCTTAATGCATAGGCCGGAGTTATTGGTTCAAACCCTTGTGTCAATCTTAACATGGGAATTAATAATGATGGACTATTCAACAAGTAGCTTAGAAGATAAACATTAAGCAGCAAGGAAGTGAAGCCTTATATATTAACATCACCACGCAACAAAAGGTCAATAAAATATAGAACAACTTTGTCAATGAACCATATTCCCAAGTCACAAACTCATACATCTAGGCTTAGGCAGTGGAGTGCAGACTGCACTTCTATATCTGACTAAAACTTGTTTTAACTAAAATCCAGTGTTGTATTAACAAATATATATCCAAAATCACTAAACGCATCTTACGGTTATATCGCCACTTAATTTGGGGCCAACCCAATTAAAACAAGCAGAGTAAAGTCACCAAACGCAATCAACTTCAATTTGTTTATCTGCTGCCAATACAAACTTAAAAACTATCCTTCTATAATTGAATTACATGCCAGACTTCTAAGACAACAAAATTTATGGAGTGCTACGCTACATATATTTCCAATAAATGAATTATAGCAACAGACTAATATATCATAGATTTGAAAATAAAATAAATGCCAACTTCACTATCACTGCATGCAAGCTCATAGATATATACGTGACATTTACATTTTGTAACATATTAAGTTCAAATTTCCACTTGAAAGTTGAAAGGTAGCTAAACAATGAATCAACAGGTATCTGGCATGACTTAATGCTTGTGCTAAATCTGTTGTATTGAGGAAAATATGATGCTTACCAATATCAGCACCTAAGCAAACATATGCAACGCGATTATTGGTGTCTTTTTGTTGGCCATTGAACTCTTCAGAAATAACTCTGAAACATTAATGATATGCATGATCTTAGTAATAAACTACCATCAAATCTAAACTCCAAATGTAAAACCAATGTAGTGCATTGTTATAGCACATAAAGCAATTATAATAAAGCCCAAACTTGAATTTGGCCAAAGAATTAACTTATGTGCTACATCAAGAATTATATGGCAGGTCAATTCATAAGGAATGATTATTGACAAAGCAAGGATGGAAAATGCATATGTTGTGGGTTGAAAGAAAAAACTCATAAATAAATACAAATGCACACATAAACATATACTATATACTTATAAAAGTTACATTCGAAATAGAACGGAAGGCTTTGAATGAAATTGGCAACTTACAAGAATCATGTCACTGTCCATTAGAATTTTCATTTCATCATGAACTTTATAGAGTTGGAACAAAAAAATATTTGAAGCAAATAGATGTTCCCTTCATCTGATACTAAGATATGTTTACTTAGTCCTGCAAACCTACCAAAATAGAGGGAAAACCATTGCTATTCCTGCTAAGCGGTCCACTAAAATAATCAAAATCACCAAGTAGTTCCAACAATTGAATCAATTCTTAGACAATATGGACTGGAAAGAACTCAATTGATTTTTAGAAAAAGGTGGCACTCTTCTATGAGCTAATGTCACAATCGTCTTAGCTTTACCAATCTGCCCATTCTTCTTTAGCCCATCAAGCAATGCATAAATGGTGTCCACATTCAAAAACCAATTCTTTTGAATGCAGTCTTTACTCATTGTATATGCCAAATCAAAGTCCCCACCTTTACACAAATAATGTATCATGGTTTGGTAAATTTTAACATTGGGTTTATACCCCTTGCCATGTAAAGCAGAGTAAACCCTTTTGGCCATGTCAAGGTTACCAACCAGACAAAATCCTTTGATAACCAAATTATATGTAA
>CATIWR010405908.1:0-10170 GCA_949677035.1 Omphalea diandra
CAAAATTTACACTACATAATTTATGGTCAATTTTATGAATTTGCCTTTTTTCAATGTCATCTCAGCATGAGTAGGTCTTACATTATTAGATATATCTCAAATCTTACAAATCTAATCCCAAAAATGATTTACCAAAAGTTATAGAACACATAAAGGAACATCTTTAATAATTTACTAATTGTCTAATTCAGTCTATAAAGTCACCAAACAAATGACAAATTTTAAGGTGAGCAGGTTTTCAACTTATTGACAATCAGTCATAATAAAGGGGAAATATCTCAACAACCATGTTAAATTTGGCAAACATATTTTATATGCATGTAGATAATACATAAATATACAACTTTCAAGTTTTACACATCACCAAATTCTGAATATATGGCCATCAAATTCTTGGAAAACAAAATTAAAAGACTGATGAGGTTTCATCCAAGTATAGGGTCAGTCAGTTAATGAGCCATATCTCTTTCAACACAACACATCAATCAAAAATGATTTACAAGTATTTGGAGGGGATATAACCCTACGAATTTCATGTATTGCACATTGTTTAAATCAGTACATAAAGTCATCAAAATATATGAAAATAGAAAGACTAAGGTGATTTCGGTTGGTCGTGAACCAGTCCTAATGAACGAGCCATAACTCCTCACACACTTCAAGTGAAACAAAACTGTTTCATATGCATTTATTTGGGGCATAAACCTACAACTTTGATATTTTGGACTTTCCCTAATTCCTCTTTTAGTGTTATGAAATAATGGGTATAAAATTCTGCTCTAACAATAAAAATCAATATAATCAGCTCTTGTTCTCTTCAATTTCAACTTCCATCCAAAGTTCTACCTCAAATACTCCAAAATTATCACTAACCATGCATGAATAACATTTCATGAAGGGTTAATTTCATTTGAGAAGAAGATAAATTAACTTACCTATTTTCCTAGAACCAGAAAACTTTAGGCTTCATTCTTAGGCAGCTCACTCTTCTCCTTCTTCTTCTTCTTCTTCTTCTTCTTCTTCTTCTTCTTCTTCTTTCCTTTCTTTCTTCCTTAGCTCTCTCTTTATTCTATTATACCTCACGTATATGCTCTGTATGCTGATCCTAAAGGGTAAAAAATTCCACTTGTAAACCTATTGTAATAAGACAAAATATGGTGTTGCATTCCTATTGGTTGGAAGTTCACTTTCCTCTTTTAGTCCATTTTCTTCACTCCTTAAGCACCTTCATCCATCTCCTAATCCCTGGATGCTCCTTATACTTTAAAATAAGCTCTATAACACCATTATTTATGATGTTATAACATGCAACACAACATAAAACAATTTTCCATGCAATTATACAAACATTACAAATTTGTTCAAGTGTCCCAAATGCAATGGTGCATGTGTCATCATCATGCTTATCTAATTCACGTGTCTAAATAATCATTTATCCAATGCATATATTCAAATATAATGTAATTAAAATACATATAATTTGGATTGAGGATTATCATAAGATTATTCAATCCTCACCTTTTGCAGCTCTATAAGAGAGGCATCCATATGTACCACTAATCATGTAGGGTTAGCATACAACGAAAGAATGAGGGAGATTGAAGACCAAAACACTATTCAGATGTTCTAAACACAACATAATTATAAAAAGGACTCTCAGGGTCATTGGAACCTTAAGTTCCTCATATAGTCACTATCTTAAATTATGAAAATAGGACCTTAACATCATACTAAATCACAAATAAAATGACTCAAAGCATTGCATAAAAAAAAAAGGTTATAAAACCACTTCAAAATCGAACCAAGGTCTAATTTTGAGATGAATAAGGATTCTAGGATGTTACTCCTCATCTTAATGTGGTACTTGAACATTAGAACACCTTAAAAATTGTTTTGAAAAATAGGAAGTTTGAAAGAGGAAGAGAATAAATCGTTGCAAAAAAACTACTTACTAGTCTAGCTGGACTGTACAACTAAATATTAAGGTTGTACAACCTATAATTGAGGTTGTACATCCCTTGTTTTCTAAATTTTGAAAATAGGGAAGAAAAAAAGAAGAATGAGAAGAAAAAGAAGAATAAGAAGAGAAAGAAAAGTAAGAGGGTTTTCTATATGCCTTTATGTGTTTTTATGCATTCAAAGGCTTACAAGTTCAATATTTTTCTCTGAAATGCTTAAGGAATGCATAAAGTTGAAGAGATTAAGTCTAGTTCTACCTTAGAATGAGTTAGAAAGAGTTAGGATTTAGGGTTTTTATGTTTGAGAGATGTTTGAGAAGTAATTTTAGCAGAGAAACCTTAGGGTTTTCAAGCTTATCCTCCATCATTAAATGTGGGGGTATTTATATATAATAAATGGGTGTATAGGGCTATAAATTATCTTAGAAGCACTATGGACGTGTCCAATCATAGAAAGGGAGACAAAGCTATTGGAATTAGGGTTTACACACAGGATGTATACCTAAGCATGTATTGTACATCTATATGTCAAGGTTGTACAACCCATGGGTTTTATGGGGGACCAACTCTGGAAGGTTCTCACAACAAGGGTTTTAAGGTGGGTTGTACAACCTTAGGCATGGCTATACGACCTTGAACTATAGGCTATACAACCTTACTTGATGGGTTGTACAATTGACCAACCTTTTGGGCTTGGTCTTGGGTTTCTTTAAGGTATCTAGAGTCTTTCATCTATTTCTTTAGTAGTTTCCTTTACATTATGGAAAACAAATTCGATGATTTTCATCATTAGGCTTTGCATCCAAAGGTCCAAAATCTGATGCTTACAGTTTGTTCTTACTAAAAACAACATTTGATAAATCGTTATTTGAACAAGTCTTAACAAAATAAAGAATGTAGACACTGGTAAGGATACCCAAGGATATAAGTCTTTAGTAGCTCCTCAAGCAAGTGCTAAAGTGGTTTTAACTACTCTTTTAAAAGTACAAGGTAATTTGGCAACTCTTCATCAACTTTCAAATAGTATTAAAGTGGTTTTGGTAGCTCTCTAGTAGGTACCAAGTATTTTGACAGCTTTTCAGCAATGTTGAAGCGGGTACTAAAGTGGTTTTGGCAACTCTCTAATAGGTATCAAGTGTTTTGACAACTCTTCAAGAACTCGCAAGCAATTACTAAAGTGATCTTTCTTAGTAGCCCTTTAGCAAGTATTAAGCTTCTTTGTAACCCTCTAGCAAGTACCAAGATTAGAAATCTTCTTCTAATAGCCTTCTAGCAAGTACTATAGTTAACCTTCTTAGCAACCCTTTAATAGATATTAAACTTTTTGGTAGCCTTATAGTAAATACTAAGGTTAAACATCTTTTTCTAGCAACCCTCTAGCAAGTACTGGAGTTAAACATCTTAGCAGTACTCTAGCATATCTTCTAGTTTGCTTAATTTTGCCCTCTTACATTACTTTTAGCATTGCTTTGTGGGTGCTTCAGTCATTCTGACTGATGAGTTTGCTCAGGGATGCCTCATGAGTGGTTCTTGTGTCATTTAGCCCTTCTAGCATTTGTAAAATTGGGTCCATATTTTTACAGCCCTTATGGCTATCGTGTGAGTATGTTCTTTTCTCAAGGTAATGGGGTCGAGTCCCTAATGTTGTAGAAGGTGATTCTTTAGGTTTTGCCTTTTCTAAGAGAAAGTAGTTCTTCTTTGAAATATTATTGAGGCCTTAAAGGGGGTAAGTTTGTTATTGAAAGGTATTTTGGTCGCCTACCTTGAATCAAGAAGTTCAGGGTGCTCTATAGTTGTTTTAAAATTAATGAGGGCATTTTGCTAACTTGGCCATTCTATGACTCTTTAAAAACCTAGGGGTATTTTAGTAAATGTAGTGCAATTGTGCTTAAACGTGTTAGATTGGGGTCTAATGGACTAAAAAGGTAATGGGGCTTGTGGGTTAAAGAAGGAGTTGGTCCTGTAAGGCCCATTTCGAGATGAACTGGCTTAAGGTGATTGTATAGTATAGCTTAGGGTTGTACAAGCCATAAGTCTGTATAAACTAGCCAAGGCTATAAAGCTCTGGTTCATTATGTAAGCCCCTTTGAAAGTGACATTTTTCATTTATACTATTCCTTTTCTTTCTCTTTTGAAACTTCAGACTTAGTTCTTAGGTTTCCATAACTTTTCAAGTAATTATCATTGAGTACTATGATGATGAGATGTTTGACATATTTGAGGAGTTTCCTGATGAGGACCTCGTGATTGTAGATGCCTTGAAGCAACTATGATCTCAGTGGGGATTCGCACAAGTGAGCCAACTGAAGGGTACGACCATAAAGATGATTTCCCCTAGCTTTACTTTAGTTGGTGACACACTAATGGTCTATAACTTGTACCATCACCTTGTAGGAGCCGCTTCAGGAATGGTAGGCATTATTTTCCTTTTTCTCTTAATTTTATTTTCTACTTTATCGTACCATTATAGATTTTATGTAGCACCCTAAAATCTTCTTTTTACTTATGAACATATTAGGTTAGCTTATAAAATATTTAAGAATAATTTTTAGGACACTCACCCTTTATTTTTAATGAAATTTATTTTGCATTTACTTTAGGCTTTATTATGTGATCTGCACAAGGAATGATTAAAATTAATTAATAAAAAAACCTATGAAAGATTAGGATACATACCTAGGATTATAAATAATTTATTCATTCATTCAACTACTTGTCAATCTTTCAATGCTTTGTTTTATAGTACCGATTGAATTTTGTTTTGAAACTTTCCCCATAATTTCCTTAAATCTTGTAATTAATCCCTAATGAATAGGATTTGTTGTTTCTTTGCCTTTGAACTAATAATATATTCGTTTCTTTCATTTATGACCTTAATAATTGTGTAGAAACTACATATGCAGAGGTATTTTTCATTGTTCATCCCCCTTTTCATTTTTTTCTTTTTACTTATAAGGGATTGTCGCCTTCCAGAAGGGAGGCAGGGTCGTGGGTCCTACTAGAGAGTAGGGTCAGATAGTGCACCCTGAATTATGCCTCGTTTGGAGGCTATAGAGGTTTGGACCTTCCTAAGGATGCTACTTGATGAGATGTCAAAGGTCGATCTGGCAATGATAGTTGAAGTGGTAGATATACACGACTCACATCTTCCATCCACCTTTGATTAGTGAGGTGGTGATAACATCTAAGGACTTTACCTTCCTAACTAGGATATGATTCGCTGGTATTTCCCTGCCTACAAATTTTGAGGTGCATGAGCTAGTGCTTTAGAGGGACTATCTATTGTGGGTCTTGGGTTGTCTTCCCTTACTCAAGGGAGCAAGACAATTGCAAGATCCAGTATCCAGACTAGCAAAGCCTAGGTTTCTAACAATAACTCTAGTGAGGTGGTTGACCAACGCGTATGTTGTTTTGTATTATATGCTCTATTGGGGATTTTGCTCTTGAGTACTTTTGTCATGGCTAAGCTTTGTCTAGTGCCGATGCTAAAGGACCTAGGCCTGCTGCACCATTTTGACTAGGGAACAATGACACTAGTGTACTTCGATCAGTGCTCCTAGGGCACAAGGCACATGTGTCAGGCATAAAATGTAACCTTATATTTTCTCATTTGAGTTATACTTGATTACTTTGAGACTCATGTTATTATTTGTTAATAGGCATGAGCATTTGAGCTAAGCTTGCTGGAGGGGCTAGACCCTGAAGATAAGGTGGATCATGGCTATCGTTGTTTCTTATGGTGGAGCATTGTGTCTTACATAGAGTCTTCTATAGTGTCTTACATAGAGTCTTATGATCACTCTAGATGAAACACTTCTCCCTGCACAGATAAAATTTATGTGAGTTAAGGTTATTAGGCTTTTATTATTTAGTTTTATGCTCATAGTGGTTTCCCATCTTTGTTATAGTTATGTCTCGATTGGAGGGGTCCTATGGAGATGTGGCCTCTAAAGGTCGTGGAGGCAAAGGTCATCTTTTATGGCCATCTGTTGTGGCGGGTTTGTTCATTCATGAGTGGTACCTCAAGGAGTGCAACTTTTGTTGGCATAAGGGTTTGGATGAGCAACCTGTCAAGCAGTGCCCATATACAAGCCTAATTTGGATGAGGGACCTTGAGGGCACGAATCCTGCTGTAGCACTGCACAGTTGTCTTTTTCCAATACCACCTATAATCCTAAATGATTGAAGCACTCATGAGGTGTCTTCCTTTGTCAAAGAAGACTATTTAGGTGTTCCCTTGATATATGCCAAACGAAGGGATCATTTTATAACACATGAGTTAGGCATTAGTGCATAGGTTGCTTGAAGGTTCACATTTGACACTATTGTTATCCATGGCTATAACTAGGCCCATGGATCCACCTTGAGAGGTGTAGAGCAAATAGTGATTTACGACCCAACTTTCATGTTAAACAGTCTAGCGGAGTCATGCATGACTTCAATGACTAGGTCGATGATGTCATTATGGATCACTCTATTTGCTTATACATTTAAGCTGATCGAGACCACCCTTATAAGTATTTTCTTCTTTTTCTCGTTATGTCTAAACTATGTTGTATGCTTTGTAGCTAATGCATTTTTTTTTTTACTTTCATAGATCCCTCGCATCTAAGCTGAGGCCATGATCGACATGATCACGACTCTAAAATGGGTTGTGACATAGTAGATGTGTTCTATATAGGTTGGTATAAAAGCAATGCATGTATGCATATTCATGACTTGCATTTTTATATGTTTAGTGTCCTATTCATCATAATCCTCGTGTTTCTTATAGGAGATGATCTAGCACCTGAACCACAAGAATGAATAAAAGGATAAACATTTATTAAAGGTAGAGGTAGAGAACGAGGCTTTGGCTCAAGCAACTATGGAGCATGGGTATGTGGTAACAAATGGCGAGGCTGAGGATTTAGACCTCTTCTAGAAGCAGAGGTAGTTGAGCCATGGAGACCCCCAATTTCCCTTATTAGTTATTATGATATTTATGATTTATAGGTAATTTGAAGGTCATATCATTTGCATAATCGGTAGATTTTTTTCATAATTGCATAGTTTATTGGCCGATTTGAATGCCCATATTTTTGGATGCTTTCTTAGGACCCTTTAGGATGAATTAAGGTGACCTTGTCTCCATTTTTATCAAACTTTGATATTTCATCTTTTAAATGCAAATGCATAATTTTGGTCTCTGAATGTTCATTTCTAAGTGCTCATTATCATTCTTTTTAAGTATGTTTTTTTTTTCCAAAGGATATACATATGCCAATTTCAACCGAAAATATAAAGGATATGTTGCCCAAATTTTGATAAAGACTATAGGTTGTACAGTCTACAAGCTTAGGTCTGTATAGCCTAGCTAAAAGGCTGTACAGACCTAGCTAGGAGCTACAAAGCCTTAGTTATCTTACTAGTCTTTTCTTCCTTTATAAATATCCAGTTTACATATGCTTTGTATGCCACTATTTTTAGCCCCTAAACTATGTCAAGAACATTTCTACGGTCTCTTTCACCTCAAATTTAGTTTGCTTTACTATGGGTGGGTCTTTTAGCTATTCATTATCTCTCTTTCTTCTATCTCAACACTCACTTTCTATGGGCAGTCTATGACTTATAGGATACCACCACCAACACTTTCCATTTTAGGGATGTAGAGATCTATCCCTTGCTAGAAGACCTTAGTACTATTATTAATTGTCACGTCACAACTATAAATTATATCACATTACCTCACCTGGATTACTTATATGTACGAAAGATGGAAGAGCTATTTGACATACAACACGAGGAGGTACCTAGATACATATTGGGCGAGGAGAAGATCCTCATTGCTCCTTCCATCACTTTTTCCCTTATGGAGGCCAAGCTCGGGCGGCCTAGGCTTGTATTATCATAGTTGTTTTAATGGGTGAGTATTTGTTATGAAGAGAGTTGAAGAGATAGATTTATAGAATTTACCACTCTTAGAGGGGGTTAAGTTAAAAATGACCATAGTGTCGACTATATTAGGTAAGGCCATTTTGGAACTTGATAAAGTTGCTCTATGTGCTAGCGATTCCTTTACAAGGAGCCCACTATTGCTTTATGTAAGAGTCCCTCTAACTATCTTATGTTTTTTCGTTTCATTTTTTATTTGCTCTAACTTTTGCTTGGATCGCCGTTTTAGGTGTTCAATCCAGTAGGCCGCTCACTTTTGCTTAGGCCCTTTTGGATTTTTAACCTAACAAGCATATTTTTGTTTTTCTTAATTTTCCATTTATTTTTCCTTTTTTAGATTTGCCTATAAGAGAGATTGGGACTATTGGCTACCCCTACCATGGATGCAAGGCTTTACTACCCGTAACATCATTCAAGTTGTCCTCTGTCGAGGCTAGCTACTACTAGAGTCAAATGGGGTGAGTGGATATCTCATATCACTACCACTGACATTCAGTGGAGCTACATATGGTGGAATCCATCATGTGTTACTTGAGGACTTATAAGGATTGCATCATCCTTTTTGCCTTAGCTTCAAGCACATATTATAACTAAGCTTGTATGCATTATTAGTTCAACATTCCTCACTTTGAGGTGTAATTCCTTCCTTCATTTGCAAAGTGTCCCTTGTCCCAGCGCTTTATTGATAGAGTTAAGGTTATATGGACCAATCGTCACATCTATAACTTCTATATTGGAGAGGATCCTTAACTTGATGATGATGTAGACTACATCACATGGTTGCATGACTTTTAGATCTACAAGCATCACATTAGCAAATATTAGATAAATATCTTTTTTAAAAAACACTTTTATATTTACCTATAGTTTAAATGCATGTATGACTCATTCACTTTAATTATGCAAGAGTATTTTCATTTGTTATTATGCTTGGCATGAATCATTTACATTTTGCATATTTAGGCATTAATTAAATTCATGGCTCCTACTTTTAACATTGGCACATTAGAGCACCTTGTTGTCTTGCTCAACACCTTTTGCTTTACTAGTCTTTTGCTCATCCACCCCTATTTTCTTTGTCATCTTTCAACTATTATTATCAATGGCCCCTAATAGTCAATCACACTCTTTTCACTTTTACTCTATTTATTTTATGCATTCTTATGCTCTGACTTTTACCTAAGCCGCCCTTTTAAGTTTTTGACTTAGCGAGCTTTTCATCTTTTTTTTTTCTTTTTCATTTTTCTTCCTCCCTTTTTCTTTTATGCCATAATTTTTACCTAAGCTGCCCTTTTAGGTTTTTGACTTAATGAACTATCTTACTTTTCCCACACCTCACATGAAATACCTTTTTAACTAGTCTAAGTTCACAGGCTTGGTGAACTCATTCCCATCTATATCTATTAGTTTCACATCACTATTAGTTATATTTATTTGTTCACTTAGTGACCTTCCCAATTTGGCATAAATTTCCCTCGAGGATCCTGATTCTATGGCCAAACTGCATTTAGTACCAGATCACTAACCCTTATCATGCTTGGTTTAGCCTTTTTGTTAAATGCACGAGGCGTTTTGGGTTGATACAACTAGATATAATATAGGGCCTTCAATGTCTTTTCATCTAACAGAGCTAATTACTAAGGTCTACTCTTTGTTCGTTGGTATTCAAGAATCCCATACTCAATTAATACCTGCAAAGACTTAACTTCCAACTCGATCGGTAACACTGCCTTCATCCTATACACTAAATAGTACAATGTTATCCCGATCGTTGTCCTTAGCATAGTTCGATAACCCCATAAAGCGTAAGGTAATTTCTCATACAAGTCCTTACATGTCCTTACTTTTTTGGCAAATATGTTCTTGATATTTTTATTTACTGCTTCCACTACTCTGTTTGTCACATCCCATTTAATAATCATTTAAATTTCTCTCTAAGTCTATCCATTGTCATTTAAAAGACCTGATAAAAAAATTGTCACATCCCATTTAATAATCATTTAAATTTCTCTCTCAATCTATCCATTGTCATTTAAAAGACCTGATAAATTTTCTTTTTTTATGTCTCTTGTTCACCACTTAGTAATTATTTACAACAAAATATACATGAATAATCAAACTAAAATACTAACTGACTGCATACTAGCCCAACCTCTATTACACTGCTAGACAGCGACTTTGAAAAGTATACTGGATGCAATCTTTAGTCTACTCTTCCTGAAATAAGATTTCATACAAAAGAGTGAGTTTGCATACTCAGTAAGTAAATGCATAATGA